>MU273781.1:0-30524 GCA_022160365.1 Vararia minispora EC-137
GCATTGGGGTCATCAGCGTGATCTGAATGTGATGCGTGCATGATCCTGGCCTCAGCTCCTGGGCCGTTCCGAGTCCGAGATTGCATCAATGCAATGATCTCTTCCAGTGACCTGTAACCTTGCTCCCGAAGCCTCCTTGTCTCTTTATTACGACGGCATTTTGTTCGCTTGGAACTGCCCAGCATGATTAGCGGACGTTTCTTCTTCTGCCGCTCTGCCTCCTGTGCGATCTGCTGAGCTTTCTGTAGAGTTTCTGAGAACTCTCTTAGGGCACGCTCTGCTTGTGTTAACTGCACAGGCTCTGACAGTGATGGGGCATCGCGAGAAATGACATGCTGACTGTCCGGTGAGGGATCCAAGACATCAATGTCCGGATACTCCTCGACCGTGACTTGGAATGACCAGGCAGATGCCTCTGGTGACCTCGGGTCACTCGTGTCAGCTGTTCAAAAGGTTCAGGCCGGGCACTTGGCTATTGGAGCCAGAAGACTCACTAAGGCTTCCCTTCTGTTCGGAAGCAAGCTTTTCACGTCCCTTTTGCAAGTTCCCTGCCCGGGCTCTGTTCTGCTTCTTTTGACGTGGCATGATGTCGGTATCGGCACGTTCGAGGCCACTCAGGGCACTGCAAGCCAGCAGAACGTGGAACAAACGTGGCAGATAGGTCACGTGACAGGTGCCAACCTTCAAGGTCACTGAGGAGCGAGACGTGCTGTATCGCGCTAAAAACACTTTTCTTGTTGTTTGGTGCCACTTTTTTTGGGAGGGCTACTGCTCTCGAACGACACAAGATATTTGAATTCTGCTCTCTGGGTATTAATACTAGCATGTAAACCAATGTTTTGCAGTGTTCTAATATGTGGAAAAGGTGCGAGGCTGTGAGCTATAACGACGGGACGAGCGGGTCGCGTCCTGCTTATATCAGCGTAGTCCGATCCTGATGGCGGCTGCCTTAGGCTCGCCGGTGCAGCGTGTTCTGACGGCTCACTCTGACACATTCATGACGGCACAGCGCCTAAGCTAATGTTGATCATATCAACTAAGCGAACAGGGTACGCGTTTTATTCCAGCGTCCGGTGGTCCGTCATGCATGGTAACGAGTCTTGTCGAAGGACTGGAGATTGCCGCCATGCGGATATTCTGGAAGGATGAGTAGCTATCCGAAGATCATCTGGTGAACCCTCAGAGTCATAGGTACTACAGTACGGCAAGCTAGGCGTCGTCCGAACACGCTTCACGTTCGCACGGACCTTATTGAAGTTATTCGGGTAAGGCTGGGTTGCCGTGGGAGCCGCGCGCCCGCGGGCGCGCGGGTCCGGGCTACTTCGCATGCGGCGGCGGCGGCGCGGCGCGGGCGGAGCTCGAGAGGCCCGACACGTGCGAGCGGGAGAATGCAAAGCGTCAGGAGTTCTTCATGAATTAGAAAAGGGCGAAGGTGGGACAGGAGGAGCGCGAGCAAGCCGAGGTCAAGCGCGACGATGTATGCGTTGAGAGCAAAGGCGGACGCAGGTATTAATTCAGTCCGAGTCTACGACAAGCAGAGGACACGTGGCCGCGCGACTCCCGTGCTCTCCCTCCGAGTCGCCGCCGCTAGCTTGCCTGGGCCGGCCTCAGGGCTGAAGGACAGTAGGTTAGTACAAGAGAAACTTTACCCACCCATTTTCATCAGCGCTGGGACCGTTGGAGCGGTCATCCTGAGGCGAAAAACCCACTCGTTTCACGTCGTTGGCTAGTCTAGCATCAGCGGCCCGGGTCAGAATGGCTCTAGTACGTGGACTAACCATATTGTGGAGCAAAACAGGCTGCTCTTAATAGGACAGACCCCAGCATGCCGGCCGGATTCTCGCACAAAATGTCCAGAATCTGAGTAGCTTCAGGACAAGCAGGGTTCGCCTAGCGCCCGGACCCTTAGTATTTGTCGTGTTGTCCTCCAGTAAACTAAATCGCACATCGGCTGCCAAGCAAATTCCCTTGTTCAGCTTGTCTTATAGGGTGTATTGACCCCAATAGATCATAGAGGCGCATTGTATATGCACATATGGATCATAAAGATGAGCTCACGAGGGCTCACGAGACAAGCAAGCGTGTCGACATCGTGGCAGGATGCAACAGAGCCACGTGGACGGCCACACCGCGCTGGCATCTAAGATCTTATCGCGTCAATCTCGAAAAGCACTGAGCTACTCACACAACACCTCTGACTCCGCGCTGTCCTAAGTTAATCATTGACTCCTGCTTCCTCTGGTGTAAGCTCGCTTTCCGTTCGTACTTTGACCATGGCGAGCCAAGAAGCCGTGAACGTACTCGCAGACAAGCTGCAGACTACTTCCGTGACGTACGCTCACCCTCACCTCGTTCCAACACCCGCACTCAGTCTCATCAGCGATACAGTCCCGCAGACGAAGCAGCACCAGCAATCAAACCCGCGCCTGATGGAACTGCACATGAGCAGGTTGTGACGCCCTGGGACGTCGCTGGTGAGATGGCCGCCGACGGCCAGCAGCTTGCGATCAACTACGACAAGCTCATCGACCAGTTCGGCACCCGGCGGATTGACACGGCCATGCTCGAGCGCTTTGAGCGGCTGACGGGGCAGAAACCGCACGTCTTCCTTCGCCGCGGGCTGTTTTTCTCTCATCGGTGCGTTCGTTCGCGCGGACGTCTTCGCGAAGACTGGGGAAGAGCTGATGCAGTTATGAAGGGATTTCCATCTCATATTAGACCGATATGAGCAAGGAAAGCCATTCTTCCTCTATACCGGGCGTGGACCAAGCAGTGATAGCATGCACCTTGGCCACCAAATACCCTTTGTTTTCACAAAGTACATAGTTTCCCCATCGTGCACGAAGTACCGTTAACCGGCCCTCTCAGATGGCTGCAGGAGGTTTTCGACGTGCCACTTGTCATCCAATTGACAGGTCTGTACCAAATTCCTCCTGGACCCTCCCTTTCTTTTATCTCCGCATAGACGACGAAAAGTTCCTTTTCAAGCACGAGCTGACTCCTGAAAAGACATACAAGTTCGCCTTTGAAAACGCGCGCGATATCATCGCGGTCGGCTTTAAGCCCGATAAGACGTTCATCTTCAGTGACTTTGACTACGTCGGTGGCGCATTTTACAAGAATGTATCAAAAATCTCGCGGCAGATCACCGTCAACCAGGCAAAGGCTGCTTTCGGCTTCAACGACTCGGATAACATAGGGAAGATTCACTTCGCATCCATCCAGGCTGCGCCGTCCTTCTCCAACTCGTTCCCGCACATCTTCGGGACTGCGACGAATATACCGTGCCTCATCCCCTGCGCGATCGACCAGGACCCATACTTCCGCCTCACGCGCGACGTCGCGCAGAAGCTCAAGTATCCCAAGCCAGCGCTCATCCATGCTAAGTTCTTCCCAGCGCTGCAGGGTCCACAGACGAAGATGAGCGCATCGGACACCAACTCGTCGATCTACATGAGTGACACGCCGAACCAGATCAAGAACAAGGTAAACAAGCACGGTTTCAGTGGCGGGAGGGAGACGGAAGAGGAGCACAGGCGCCTCGGAGGCAACCCGGATGTCGATGTCGCGTATCAGTACCTGAGCTTCTTTATGGATGACGACGACGAGCTCGCAAGGATCGCAGAGGTGCGCTTGTTCCTGTCCGACGTCACATTGGCCTCCTCACGTCGTGGCAGGACTACCGCGCGGGCCGCTTGCTCACCGGCCAGTTAAAAGCGAAATGCATCGCTGCTCTCCAGGAGTTTGTCAAGGCCTTCCAGGACGTGCGTTACCCCACTTCTTCTGTTTATTTTCGTGCGTGGCGTTTGACGGGCGCCAACAGCGAAAAGCGAAAGTGACGGATAACGACGTACGCCAATTCATGTCTGTGCGGCCCATTGAGCCAACATTCGGTAAGCGGCCCGAGGCAGCACCGGTGCCAGCTGCGGCGTAGATCTACGTGCTTGTAGACAACGGCGTGTGAGTTTATCCAGTATTTTGTGCGACGCCGGCTGCGCAGCTTGTGCGGCGTATTCAGTCAACCGACGACGCGCTGGGTGAGATCCGCGGGGAGCGATTGAGCGGCCGCTGCGCGAATGGTCATGGTCGCCATGTGGGGGGTATCGCCCGTCAGTCGTACAGAAAGCGGGTTTATAGACAGATCGTCCATCGCGAGTCCCGACTCGAACAAGAGCTCAGAAATACAGTAATCAAGAATCACCAGCCAAATCTTTTCCGCTCGTGCTATAGGAGCACAGTGAGCGCAAGTGCCATGAGCGGGAACGGTGCAGCCAGCACCGGCGAAGCGAATGTCAGAGCGCCCGAGCCGGGTACAGGAAGGAAATGAGATGCATCTTGAGCCTGCTGCGCCGCAGATTCCTTGATAAAAAAGATTAGTCCAGCAGCTCAGCTTTGATAGGTAGAGGACAGTGCAAACCTTGAAGGCGACCAGGCCGACGATAACGCCAAGGGCGAAGAAGATGAAGGCAATGATGAGCCAGATCACGCCCCACACTGTGCCATAGACGTAAGGACTGCGGCGGGAATAAAGATAGACGGACGGCGGACGAACCTTGGGAGGGGAGGCAACCGCAGATGTGCGCGAACGCGGAGGCGTCTGACGAATTGATCTTGCGAGCGATCGTGTCGTCTACAGGGCGCGACTTGGTCGGCAAAACCAATCTTAGAGAGGAGGTGAAAGTGTACCGATCACGTCCCATAAGACGTAAAGGCAAGACATGACGCCGATGAAAAGGACCTAGGGACTGTGAGGCCAGGAAGGGATAAGCACTGTATGGTAGGACATACGAAGTATCGTAGCGCTGAGCCGCCGCCGACGAACCAGAATAGCACTATCAGGCCCGACATGCCCAGAATAAGCACCCATGTCCTGCACAACATTTCCCTAAGCCCTTGCTCTCCGCCGTTATAACGGACGAACGGTAAACGCACAGCAAGTTCCGCCGAGCCCACCAAAGCGTGAAGAGGAAGAATACAGCGAGGACGATGGAGGCGACTTTGGACGCGTTGGTATCGAAGCCGCACGCAATGAGCGCTGCGCCGATGAAAGATGAACCGAGGTAGCCGGCCGGGAGCGTAATCCAGGGTATGCCACCGGATATACGCGTGGCGCCGCCTTCATCCGCTGTGCGGACGTTTATAGTCGTGTCAAACGAAAAGGAGGAGAGACGTACGATCGAGCTCGATCGAGTGAATACGGCCGCAGGTTAGGACACCAGCGAAGGCGTGGCTCATCTGTGCGGGGTTGAGCAGGAAAGCCATCGGACGAAGCGGACCCAACGCACCTCATGGAAGCCAACGGTCAAGAGCCTACACGAACCTCATCTTAGCACTCAAGCAACGCTAAATAATGAAGACAGACGGACTTGAACGGATAGACTAAATGAATACAGTCGTGTGAGCGGAGGTGTTATGAATCATTGAAGAGCAACAGCAGGGCGCACTTATGAAGTTCAAGATCGGTACATGCCTGGATAAACCCTCTTGATGTGATAGGATAGGCACACGGAGAGGCTGAGACGCACCATAATATCGCGATAGCAATCACGTATATACCCGCCACAATGAGCGTTGTTCGTTGCGTGTCAGTGGGTCTGATCCTGTTCCCGAAATCCCGTGCCACAAGGACATAGTTCGTACTCTCGTCGTGGTCGTAAAATGTCGCCGACATGGTTGCTATACCCCGATCCGGAAGCACGGACGAAGATGAAAGGCTTATATAGCGTAGGGCCGGGCGTAGTGGCGGATGAACGTACAGCTTCAGCACATGCTGTGAAGCGGCCGACTCGCCCAAAGCAGGTTCACCCAAGCCAACACGAGAGTACTGCGGACGGCCACGTGTAGCACAGTCGACACTGCCTCGTCCGTAACACTCTTCTGCGCTCTCATATTCCACGCTCACTGCGACGAGCGAGAGAAGAAATGAATAGCCGTTGAGTCACTACCTTCGTTTGTTGCTGCGCTCCCATACGGGCTCACAAGCTTATGTAGATATACACACATTTGTCGTGAGTTTCATGGAGATGCACAAGACGCATTTGCAAATCATCCCGTCGCAGCGCACACTTGGAGATGGATTCCGCCTCCTCGTTCCGGGACGGTGTTGCGAGCCCGGTGTTATTGGCTCTTCTTCCTCAGGCAGATTCATCCTCGCCATCATCACCGATTCGTTCTCCTCGGTCTCGTAGCCCGCGATCCGACTGTCCATTCGGCAACTCACCGTGGGACATCAGCACGTCGGATATACGTCAGACACCAGCAGTTTACAAGCTCTGTGTACGAATACTACTGGTCTGCCATCTAGTTTCTCTGCTTCGGACGACCACTAGTCATGTCTACGTCGACGAAGATCCTCGACCACATCGTGCACCTGACGCCAGTTGGGTCATTGGATGAGACGTGCAAGCAATGGGAGAGTCTAGGATTCACGTGCGTCGCTGCTTCTGACTCAGACGATGGGCGCTACTCATCACTTAGATCGACAGGGTACTGAGCGGAGGACGGCACGCAGACGGGATCACGGAGAACGCGCTGGTGGTACATCTTGCTTCACCGCGTGCATGAACACGCCTACACATCTCACCGTTGCCCCTTAGGTCCTCTCCGATCTTGTCTACATCGAACTTATCACATTCGTTCATCCCGTCTCGCACTACGAGCCAGGCTCGCCTTCCTACGAACAGCGTACCGAGCATCAATGGGCCAACAAGCCGACCGGCTTTGTTGCGTACTCCTTCGGAGGCGATGTCTCCGCCCACCCCACGATATCGGAGATCTTGAATAAAAGGCTTGAGGACGCGGGTAGCCAATTCAGGTACGACGGGCCGAAGCAGGGTGGGAGGATCAGGCCAGATGGAAAAGAGGTCAAGTGGGAACTTACGACGCCATCGCGATGGAACAAGCTTGTAGACGGCATGGGCAGGCCTTTCTACTGTGCGGACATCACGCCGCGGGACCTGCGCGTAAGTACACGCATGACGCTTCGAGCTTTGGCTTCGCTCGGAGCGAGCTGATGAAATGTGGCGGTAGGTCCCGAAGGACGAGAAGTACCACGCGCACGGCAATAAAGCCAGGTCCATCGCATTTGTCCGCGTGCTCACCTCGCGCAGTGCTCTCCCTCAGAATACGAAGGCGCTCAGGGTCATCGTCGGTGAAGCGCCATCCTCCACATCTGACGATGAAGTCGAATGGGCACTCGGCACGCCCGGTCCAGGACAGGCACCTCTGCTCGTGCTTTCGCTTCCGAAGGACGCCGCAGAGGAGGCGTTCGTTGAAAGCAACGGCCTGGGGATCTACGAAGTCGGTTTCCTGGTTGACCAGAGTGGAGGGCGCGACGAGACGAGGACGCCGTTCGGAAAGATCGCATGGATCCCGGCTGCAGACCGTTAGTCGCCGGACAGCCAATAATAATAGCAAGCTGGGCGCCCGTTGGACCATGCAGGCGAGGTTCTTGTCAGATGCTGTCGGGAGCGACGCTCCTGGATCGAGTCGGCATGGTGGTGATGGCCGGAAAACGTGACACCGAGCTTGATCTTAAACATAGGACTTCAAAAGTATGCAGATGCCCTTCGGCTCGGATAATCGCGCTCTTCCGCAGCCTTTAGGTCGGATGCCCGCATCAAACATCCGTTGTGCAGGACCGACAGCCACCATGCGGGCGTGCGAGAGGATGCCGGCCGCCTGTAAGCGGATGCTGCCAAGAAGTGCGTTACCATGGATTCGGTTCTCTTTTGACGGCGGGACATTGAATGATTATTCCCGTGTGTTCGGACCGGTGCCTATGCAGCCGCGATCTCAAGTGAGATAGAAAGCATGGCTGATGACGGTGGCTAGGAAGGTATGCGACCTCTCTTCATCGTAGAATGCAGTATGCCATGACATGGCTTGTGCCGGAAACGACACTCACGACACTCACGACATGCCGTGGCTTGGCCGAAGGGTAAGTTTTATCTGTCGAATGGTTCGCCTGGTACCCGCCCGTGAGAGGAGGCATGCCCGATAATCGGGCATAACGGACGCCTGAGCCAAGGAGCCGGTCAGGCGCTATTCATACACGTCGTTCTTCACCTCGATTCATGATGCGGCTTAACCTGCAGGTAAGCTCAACACTCCATGCGTAGATGTTGCAGTCCGCACAGGCATGAAAGCGAATATTTTGCTCTACAACGTCTTCGACCCGCAACGGAAACCGGCTGAAGCACGCGACTCATAGGAGGGGTCCAGGCCAAGCATCAAACCCATCGAGTGCACGCCCAGACCGATCTGGGGATTGCTTTTTCCCGGCCTACATCGATGGCTCATCCTTCGTGCACGCTGTACTTTCTGGCATCAGCTCATCGTATGCTGCGGTTGTCGGACTTGCCTTGACGATCGCAGGCATCGGAAGCATGCGGCCGTCCTATAAAGCCCTAGTATCGGCTTCGGAGGGAGGGCTGCAAGTTCCTACCACAGGTCCTGGTAGCTGGTTCTTTCCCGCCCATCTCGCGTCCCTTCCCTTTCTTCCTTCCGGCCGTGCCGTCTCGCAGCGCATTTCTCTTTCAGTCCATTTAGCACCCTCCTTCTAATCACCGACGCCCTTTCGAACCTTCACCTTCGTTCCCGTCTCCTCAATTATTTACGGTCATGTTTAAGCAGCTCGTTTTGCTTTCTGCCGGAATCTCGTCTGTCTACGGCCATGCTTTCATCAACGCAGTTTCTGGTGCTAACGGTATCACTGGCGTGGGCCTCGGTGTCAGTGAGTTGCAATTCCATATTATACTCCGTGCTTCGTCTGACGGTTACCTTCCAGCTTTCAATGGCCAGGTCCCTCGTAACGGCACCACCGAACAGCCCTTCCAGCTTGACACTCCTGTACTAAAGGATACCGCCACCGGTCCGTGCTTCCATTCCCGTTACCTCTCCCTGACTGACTTGCCCTAGATCCGTGCGGCGCTACGCTTCTCGCAGGCTCGGTCAATATTGCGACGGCCATGGCGAACGTGGCTAGTGCTTTTGGCGGTCTCCCGACGATCCCCGCCAGCGGCACGCTCACAATGGGCGTTTTTCAAGTGAACGCTGACGGCGGAGGCCCGTTCGCTGCCGAGATCAACACCGACGCGACTGGCACCACATGGACCGCTATCAACGTCGTCTCCCAGCCTCCCGGCGTCAACGGTATCCTCCAGTACGTCTTTAGAGCATTCTCTAGTTAGCGAGTGGGCGGACTGACGTGCGCTATGCAGTAACGGCCCGGCGAATTCGTCCATCACCGTACAGATTCCTCCCGGCACGACGTGCACGGGTACTGGGGGTGCCTGTCTCATCCGTCTCAACAACGGTGGCCAGACCTCGTCCCTCGCCAACGGTGCCGGTCCTTTCGGTGGTTGCGTTGCTGTTGCCCGTATGCTTCTCTCGCCCTCTGAAAATTCTCATCTTGTTCACGTCATGCCCTGCAGAGGCCAATGCTGCGACCGGTGCGGCGACAAACTCGACAGCGGCCTCGACAGTGGCCTCGGCAGTGGCCTCGACAGCTGCCTCGACGGCTGCCTCGACGGCTGCCTCGACAGCGGCTTCGGTAGCGGCTGCGGGGGCCGCTTCGGGGGCAGCATCGACGACAGCATCGACGAAGACCTCGACGAAGTCTTCGGGACGGAAGAACGCGAAAAACCAGAACGGCCGCCGCTTCATCAATGGCCGCCATTTCTACCCGTCCGAGCTCGCCCGCCGCAATGCCATCTCGGAGATGGTCGAGAAACGTTTAGCGGAGGCGCTTGAGCAGGGCCTCTCTGACCTGGTTGCGAAGCGTGACAGCCTGAACAACGAGATCATCGAGAAGCGTCAACTGCTCTCCGCGCAGCTCCTCGACGAGCTCAGCACGGTCACGGGTACCGCCATCGACAGTACGTCCGAATATCCTCGTCGTACGCGGATGGGGCTTGTTGACGAGCGTTTGGGCGGCTGATAGTCCCGATTGACCGCCTTGCGGGCCACGATGATGCGGGTGTGAACGGTGGCAATTCGACGGCGCCCGCGGCGAACGCGGTGCTCACCACGCAGCAGGCGATCGACCTCAAGAAGGCCGTTCAGCTCGCCATCAACCAAGCGACGGCGCTCCTTGCGTCCTCTCAGGTTGACGCCGGCAGCAACGGCCAGAACTCCGTGCGTGCTCCACATTCCACCTCCCCCTTCTCGTTTTCTGCGGATGGTATGCTGACCCCACTGGCAGAACATCACCGACGCCGCCAACGCACAGGCCGCCGCGGACCAGGCGGCGGGCACGACGTCGATCAACGCAGGTAACGCCGGCGTCGGTTTCTTCCAGACCGCCGTTGTCGACTCGCTCCTCGGCCAGAGTATGTTGCTTCTTCCTTCACCGCTTCCCAACCGGGGGCTGATGCTGTACATCCAGTTGCGACTGCCAGTGCGGCGCTCGCTAACGCCGCCGCCACCGCCAACGCTGCGTCCAGCGCCGCCGGCTCGGCCGCGACTGCGGCTGCGACCCAGGCAGCTGCGACCCAGGCAGCCGCGACCCAGGCAGCCGCGACCCAGGCAGCCGCGACCCAGACTGCGACGACTGCGACCGCGACCGCGACCGCTGCTACGACGAAGAAGAAGGGGAAAAACAACAACAGGCTGAACCGCCTGTGATCCACTCTCGTCATGGTGATCTCTCGCTCGCTTGGGATCGTCGACACTCGGGCTGCGCTCGATTAGCCCTTTATTCTTTCCCCTCTCTGTTGCACTGCACGAGTATTCTGTACGGCCTTGATAGGAATTAGGACGCGAGTAGGCATTTCCTTGGGTGTGATTGCGACTGCGCGTCAGAGCTCTCAATTTCGCGCGTGCAAGTCCGCAGTACGGAAAGCACTCGTTGAAGTTCCAACCGCTCCCTATCGTTCGGAAGGGAGTCCGAGGCTCCAACTTCCCATACAGCACTTTCGTTTTGTGTGTTGGACAACGGCGAGAGGACTACAGGACGAGTGTTCACAAGCCCTCGTGGGCCATCCTAGTCTCCCGTATGAATGATATGTAGGGCGAGTGCGATATGCAATCCGGCTAAGCCACTGGATTACAGGTATTGGGATACCGTAGGGAAAGAGGTACTGTGACGAAAGGGAAAAGGAAAGGCGCGGGCGACGCCCCACTGGCCCGCTGTCCGACCTCATGCTTTGGCCGTGCCGAGCTCGCGGTCATGTGAATATTATGCTTGCATCTCCATGACGCGCTCCAAGCTCGAATGGACACAGAATGACGCGCGATAGCTATGAAACGCTCTTCATGGCCTATGCCTTACCTTATTCTCACCTCTTCCCTACCGTTCATGCTCCGCCGGTTCCACAGCCGACGCTAACGCGTCTGTGAGCTAGCGTCATCGATCTGCGCGCTGCTTCCGAGACGAGACAAGCCCCACGAAACAGGATGGGTAGAGGCACATCGGGCGGTTACACATGCGAGTGACGCTGTTGACGTCGGGAACGATCACATGACAGCGGTGCCGGCGATGACGGGCGGCGACGTCACCGTGCGCGCACCACGCCCGCAACAGGACGCGATCTCTCCGTCCCGTATAAAATGCTCCTACAACCGGTCGAGGATAATTACCAGCTCAGACCCAGCAAACTCACCTCTCACCGATCTCTTACCAACCAACACACCAGTTCACCATGTCCGACACCAACCGCCAGTCTCTCACTGAGAAGGCCTCCGCCGCACTCAAGGTCAGTTCCGCGTGCAGCGCGTTGAGAGATGAGCTAACATGCATGCAAAGCCCGACTCGGAGAAGTCGACCACTGAGCACCTCGGCGACAAGTTCTCAGGCAAGATGGACTCCGCCGCATCGTCTCTCCAGCCCGAGGTGCGTCCCCGCCGTCCTTGCGCGTCCCGTTCTAACCGACTGATGGTGCCCTACAGAGTCAGAAGTCGACGACGCAGCAGATCGGAGACACCCTGTCTGGCAATTCGAATGAGAACCAGGTGCGATTGCGGGTTTGCTGAGGTGGCGTTGTGCGGTCGGTTGATAAGCACTAGGACTCGCTCATGGACAAGGCGAAGAACGCCTTCGGCATGAACCGATCGTCCTAAATAGCTGCCCGGCTGTTTTACGCCGACGTTGATACGCGCCGTGTACGAATATCGTGCCACTTCATGCATGTATGTGTATTTTAGCGTAGTCTTGGATGGCATACATACAACATCTTGAGAAGGTGTACGTGAGAAATAGTCCGAGGCGGAAATGCGAGCGCCAGGGGATGGGTTCTGGGACAATACCGGCCGACTCCCGACGTACGGTAGTGACGGTCCGGCCAACGCAAGTAATCACGAGCTCGCTCAAGCAGGAGCTGACCGACCTTCATCCGCGCCTGTGTCTCCGTTAGCACCCGATTCATACGTGCGAGAGATCCTCCATCCGCGGTTGCATCCACGCAGCGATGAAACACAAGTACAGTAAATGTCTCGCACGGACCGGATGGAGGCGCCTATGGAGACATGCACAGCCAAGAGCAGGCCACGTCGATGTTATACGGGATTCCGGGTCTCTTGAGTGCTGATATTTTGCTCTGGACGAAGTCGGGAGGTGGAAGGGGATACAGGGGTGTTCCATTGGCGGAGCGCAGCATCGGATTGCGGCGGTCGGGAACGGCGCGGGGTTGCTTATCGCACTGTCGACTTTACGTCGGCGTCGGGCGGTTCTAGGCGGTCATTCTCTGGCAAGTTGGGCAGGATCAGCGTGCGAGAGCGAGAGAAGAGAGGAAACGGAAGTGCGGCGCGTGAGAGCGCCGCACGGAGATGAGATCGCGCCGATAACAGACGCCTTCTTCCCTGTACACAGCACGCATGCGGGCGGCGGCCGACGCAATGCAGAAGCGTGCGGCGGTGAGGAAGTTGATGTGTGCGAGCAGGGTGGTGGAGTGGGAGGTGGAAGGGCGGCATGACGGCATAAGGTGCGTCATGTTTACGGTCATCCCAGTCGAGAGACAGATGCAATTGCAGTATTTGTACGGAAGCAGAGGAAGCTTGGCGGGGAATCAGGTCGTCCGGGTACGCGAGCTGGTCTCGCGGGAACTAGTTGGGCATCCGAGGGCACAGTGATGCTGACGCATAAGAACATGCAGACGGCATGAAGCATGGAGCTGGGGTGGGTGCTAGAAGGTGCGCAGCATGTCATGAGACAAGCATTGAACAACACGGTTGAGGTGACACATTGAAATGAAGAGGAGTCCGGAGAAAGGCGGCTGGGGCCGAAGGAGCGAGGCCTTTGGGCGGGCGTCGAGCGTCGAACGTTTGCGAGGCCGTTGATGGAGATTGGTTGGAAAGAGGCACGTGACGGGGTCTCGGAAAGGAAGTGGTCGCGCGTGTCTGTGCCGAGCTCCGCGCGGGTCACTCTCACCGTCAACAAAGAGACAATCGTCGACACGATGTTCCGCCGAACACAGCAGCACCCCTCTTGAAGCTTGGACGCACACCGCATCCTTTGTTTCGTGCTGTAGCTTAGGCGGTAGCTTATAGCCTACAAGAACTGCCGAGTCCAGGACTTCGGACATCTCTCTTCGGGTTATCATCCGCGTCCCTCCGTCCCAGCCGTCCCGCGACCCGCCCCGCGTTTACCGGTCCCCGGCCGTTCTCCGACCACCCAGTGCTCGCACAACCTCCGATCATATAAATCCCCGCCACCACAGCAAACTTTGATCTCTCTCTCCCTCGTCCCCGCCGTAGGCCGCGGCGCCCTCTGTTCGGCAGCAGGCCGTTCGCTCTTCGTCGTATCTTCGGAGCTCCCAGTGCGCGGACTATCTCCTTTCCCGGTGCAAATGCCTTGGCTCATCGCTATCTACAGGCGCCCACCCGACACCTGTTTCAACAGGCCCGATACGCGTTCCGTCGCGCGTAGGTACGTGTCTCGTTTTACGCCCGCTCCTTCGCTTTGTCGACCGAGCTCTTCCAGCGTTTGCGTCCATAGTTGTCGCAAGCGGTGCGCATTTTCTTCTTCTATTTCCTTCGTCCCTTGTAATCTGGCTGGATAGTATATTTATTCTTTCGCCATGTTGCTCTCTGCTCGCCAGCCGCCCTACTTTCCTCCCTCGACGCCTTCTGCTGCAAATCCTGCCGCTCCTCGTCCCCGCCTCGCGCCACCTCCCTCCCTCGACCTCTCCCAGTCTTACGACTCGCCTCTGCGCTCTCCATCTGGATCTCTACCGCCGCCCCTCTCCCCCAACTCCAAAACGCTCGCCTTCTTCTCCTCGCCGTCTACGTCTCCTCAACCGCCCCCACATGCCGATCTATTCCCGATATCGCACCCTCCCGCGCTCCGACCCGGCCACCCGGCATCGTCCGGCGTACGCTCGCTGACCGTGGACTTCTTCGCGACGCCACCCGTGCGTCCGACGCCCCCCGCCAGCCTGCGCTCCGTCTCCTCGTCGAACTCGCTCACCTCCCGCACCGACAGCGAGTCGTCCGTCGAAACACCCGAAGACTCCCCGCACGTTTCCGTCGTCCCACCGCTTGCTCCGTCTTCGATCGCATCATCAACGAGCAAGTCAAAGACCGATGCGTTCTTCGCCTCCCCCGCCACCACACCGCCACTACCACCTTCCCGCTCCCTGACCGCCGACTTCTTCGCCGCATCTCCTCCGCGTCCCACTCCGCCGCCCTCTCTGCGCTCCGTGCCGTCCAACTCATCCATCTCATCGCACGTGTCACACTCGTCATTCCTCTCGGAAGAGGCAACGCCGAAACCCCCGTCCGCCCTGCCGCCGCTCGCACGACTCTTTCCCTCGCGCTACGGCAAGCCCCGGTGTGACGACGATGACGAGGTACGGTCGCCGCGACGCGTGTTCGTCGACCTCGAGACCGTGTCGCCGTCCTCGGCCGAGTTCTCGATCGCCTCGCCGCCGCACTCGCCAACGCACTCAGCAATCCCACACGAGCAGCCGCAGGAGGATGACGTGCAGACGCTGAAGATGGGCAGCATCCTGCGGCACGGCGGCAATGCGTTCGAGCTCGAGAGCGTCGTCGGTGCGGGCGCGTTCAGCCGCGTATGGAAGGCATCCGGCCCGCAAGGGGCCGCCGTCGCCGTCAAAATACTCTCGCGGCGCGGGCACGGCAAACAGGCGCGCGCGGAGCGCGCAGCGTTCCAGCGCGAGGTCGACGTGCTGCAGCATCTGAGTGCGGTGGAGCCGCAGCCACACGCGTCGTTGCCGGCGCTGCACGTCGCGTTCTCGCGCCCCAGCGCAGACGTGCTCGTGCTCGAGTATATCGGCGGCGGCGAGCTGCTCGATCTCGTTAATGATGACCGCGCGCATGCGCTTCTGTCCGAAAGCACGCTGCGCAGGATGTGGACCGAGCTCACGGACGTCGTTGCATGGTTGCACGCGCACAACGTCGTCCACCGCGACATCAAGCTCGAGAGTACGTGTGCCGCCCAGTCCCGTCTCCCCTCTCCACGCCACTGACGCACTCCGCGCAGACATCCTCCTCACCTCACGTTTCCCCGCGCCCCCGCCGCCGGGCGCACCCCTCCTCAAGCTAACCGACTTCGGCCTCGCGCGCGCGATCGATCCCGCAGACCCCTGGTTACGCACACGCTGTGGCTCCGAAACATACGCCGCGCCGGAGCTTCTGCTCGCCTCCGCCTCCGCCGACGACGAGCCCGCATACACACACCTCTCGCGCGCACCCACCGACGGCGGCCGTCATCGCGTCTCGCGCATCGGCGCCGGCTCCGCGCCCGCGCTCGTCCCCAGCGCTCGAGCGGAGGGCGCGTACGACGGACGCGAGACGGACGCGTGGGCGCTCGGCGTCGTATTGTTCGCGCTCGCGACGCGCCGGCTGCCGTTTGGTCCGCCTGCGGAGCCCGCTGAGGCCGAGCGCCGCGCGTGGGTCCGTCGCGTGCTTAAAGGCGACGTCGAGTGGCCTTTGGCGCGCAGGGACCGCGAGGACGGAGGCGAGGTGTGCGGCGAGGCGCTTGGTGCGCTCGAGAGTGTGAGGAGGATCGTCGGACGGCTGCTCGTGAGAGAACCGGCGCAGCGCGCGGCGGTCGCGGAGCTTGTCGGGGCGTGGTAAGGTGGGTTCTAAGGCCCCTCTTCTCTTCCCCCGTAGAGCCTGCCGGATCCAACGGTCCCTTATTCCAACCCATCGGCCCTGCTCTTCCCAAACCTAACATTATTCCTAAACGTCTGCTCTACGCGCATTCATGTACTACGTATAACACCACCACACACACACCACATCTACACAAACTCGTCTCGCCTCTTTTTTCGGGAAATGTTGCTTGTTTTCACGACGATCGTATACAGCTATAATCTCTGTTGTTTGTTTTCCTATGTGTTTGTCTATCAGTTGGTTTACAATCTGGGATGCCGTTCGTCCGTACCTTACTTATGTCACTTTACGCATACAAGTCCTTTCGGGCGCGTTGTTGCACTTCGTCTTTGTTGTCTGTTCGAATGACTTAGACCTCTGTTCAAATAGATGTTGCGATGATTTACCGTTACGCAGAGGTCGCATCGAGCGCGAAGTTGGATCCGAGCTCAACAGAGGCCCAATATTAATATAAACGGAATTGTCATATCGTATATATGCGCCATGCGCATGAAGTATGCCAGGTGAGATCCTTGTGCAAGGCCTGTACTGTAGCTCGCATATATACATTATGAGCTTTTACGAGTATTTTACCTGTATTACACAGGGATCAAAGAGGCGGTTGCGCGGTCAGCTGACGGTCGGAGAAAGTTGCTAACTTCGTTCACTATGGCCGCGACCAAGTTGCCATGTCAACGACTGGTCATTTTGTGTCTGACTGTGCGGCCCAACTCTGACCGCCATCGAAGCCCCCAACCTCGGTCATTTATGGCACTGACCGTGCAACACCGGCCCCCTTCGCCGCCTCGCGTCGTTCGGTCGCAGCCGGTCATCCATCATGATCTTTCAGCTGCGCTTAGATACCACGATTAACTCGTACCCATTCTAACACGGAGAGAAGGTCGAAGGCTGCCCCACGGTCGCCCTGCCATCTCTGATGCGAACATGATGCCTACAATGCAGACCCCAGCGTACAACGCTAATCTCTCAGTTCTATACTGACGCGTGGATGATCGATAGCCAAGCATTCGAGGTATAAGCACCGTCCGCATCCGTTCGTATTCAATCCTCTCTCTTCTTCAGATGTCTGACGCTGGCGGGTTGTACCATGCAGCACAGGCGGGGACCATACGGCAGACCGGGTCTCGACGCAAATCGACTTTAAGGCCCTCGCTCATCGGGATACAGGTCGAGGGCTTCCCGTTCGTAGGAGTAGATGACGACGGTGCGTAAAGGTGCATGGCTATATCTCCTCGCTGACTGAACAGTTTTACAGCAGATTCTGGCGTGTACGCGGACAGCTCGGCCCAACTTTGGTCTATCTACCTGCACCATGCAGCGAAGGAAGACCGGGCGCTTGTCGAAGGCTGGAAAGGAGACATGGACGGGATCCTGATTTTTGTACGCAATTGTTCCGCTTCTCTTTTTGGCTCGCCCGTCTTGACGAAGATGAAAGGCCGGTCTGTTCTCCGCCGTCATCACGGCCTTCACAGCGGTCAGTTACCAGTGGCTACAGCCCGACAACTCAGCCGTCACCGCTTTCGCTCTCCTCGTGGCCAATGGCATGAACACTTCCACCTTCCCGTGCCCGAACGACGATCCAAATCGGCCCTGTTTAGCTATCAACACGAACCCCAACGAGCCTTTCCCTCTGGTCGTCAACGCATGCTGGCTCCTCAGCCTCGTATTTAGCTTATCGTGCGCACTTGCCGCGACGCTGATCCAACAGTGGGCCCGTACTTACATACATTCGACGCAAGACGAGTCCACTCCGCACGCGCGCGCTCGTCGCCGGACATACACCCTTCGTGGCGCGCGGAAGTTCCGCATCCAAACTGTCGTCGAGGGCGTTCCCATGCTTTTGCACACGTCCCTCGTCCTATTCCTCTCCGGTCTCATTGTGTTCCTCTGGCAGGCGAACTCCGTCCTCGCCATCGTTGTTCTCATCTGTGTCGTTCTGTTCATCATAGTCTATCTTACGCTCACCATCCTCCCTGCAATCTTCTTCGATGCACCATATCGCACGCCTCTCACCTTCCTCTTCGACCATGTATTCCGCAGATTTCGCGGCATACGTCCTCTTCAGCATCGTAGAGGAGAAAGGGCGGATACGGACATTGTCGAGCACGACGCGTGGGCCCAGAAGACTTCGGAGATTGGTGAAGATCTGGACCTACAGGCCTTACGCTGGACGATGAACAAACTGGTTGAAGAGAATGAGCTCGAAGAGTTTATTTCCCTCCTGCCAGACCTTAGCGGCTCTGACACGAAGGGCACGGCCACGGCGCTGAAATCGCCGACTTTAAGCACGCGCTTCTTCCCGCGCCGCGCGCACATCTACGACCGTCTGCTTTTCGCACCCGACATGCTTGCGCAACACATCGCGCGCCTTCTCCGCTCGTGCTCCCAGGTGGACCCAATGGCGTTCTCCACCGAGCGCCACGTGAGCCGCGCCGCGGTCTGCCTCGGCGTCCTCGGCACGCTCGCTGGTATGGCATGCGATATCGCCGACATCCCGACCGTGTCCCGCGTGCCCTTCGTCGTGCAATTCTACAACCCGGTCGTCCGCGAGGTCCTCGCGCTCTGCGCCGAGCCGCTGCTCTCTAGTACCCCGCTGTCCGCCCGCCCCCAGCCCTTGACTTACCACGCCGGCACCGCGCTCGCGCGCCGCGCCTGGCACACGTCGCTCCTGCTGACCTACCGCGCGCTCGTCAACTTCCGCACCTACCTGATTTCCGTCGACAAGCTCTGTGCGCAGCACACCTTTCCGAGCAAATTCGCTGCGCGTGGCCCCGACAGTCTCGCCCTGGCCGTCCAGGGCGCCCAAGACGGCGCGTACCTCCAGCAGCCGCTGCACACGCTGCTATCCGCGTGCGGAGGCATCCTTGCAGACCTCGCGCGAAATAGTCCGCTGTTTGGACACGCCCTCGCGACGAGCCTGGCGGGGATCGTGGCCGACGGCGGGGGGTGGGAAAAGGTGCAGGCAACGACGGCGACACAGCTCGCACACACTAAGGACGCCTTCTGCGCATTCTTTCTCTTCGCGTGCGGCGCGCTCCAGCAGGATTACAATTGGATTGCAAGCAGTGCGGAGGCGGAGGCGGTCTTGCGTGTATTTCGGACGCCACTGCTGTGGGAAGAGCATGCTCACTACGAGAGTGCGGAGGACGTACGCGCGTTGCTGGACCGGATCTTTCCGCCGGACAGCCAGCATGACGTGCCTCTTAACCGAGGCGGTATCGTCGAGGACTATTTACGAGTGCAGCTGCGTGTGACAAGAACGGTGCCGCGGGTGTTCGGGCACGCAGCGAGCCAACAAGAACATCGGAAGAGTTCAGGGAACGGTTTAGAGATTGCTAGAGCAGTTTCCAAATCGCCTGAGCCATTTTTATAAGCGGGTGGGTCTTGTTTAATAGCCTTGCCTGCAGCTGCATGACATGGTTAATGGTGATGCTGATAGTGCTACTGTCCCAATTCGCAATATAAACATCTGAGGTGCCCATGCGCATAATGGCCGCTTAAGTTTTTGACATTTATCACGGATCATCCCAGTTACCCGTCAATAGTGCCGAGGCCCATCTCCGCCATCGGAACACGCTAGAGTCGCGTTCCTGTACCGGACCGATCACATGAGCGCGTCTCAAAACGGTATTGGTTTGACGGCTCCCTGCTCTCGCCGTACCGTTGGTGTGCCCCTGGCTTGTTCACTAGATATTCGCATCAACTGCTGTGAGTACGCCAAGCTGAACAACAGAGCAACCTGTGAAAAGCGGCGTCAAGGACTGAAGCAGAAGCTGTATCGGGTCCACTAGTACTGTATCCTCTTCCACTTCACCATCTCTGATGTGAACACAATGCTACCAAGCAAGCTACACGCATAAGATGTCTCTCCTAGAGCTATTTTGGCTGTGGGAGAATGATTGACAGCCAAGCGCCCAAAGTACAGTACAAGGAAGAGCATCCATATCTGCTTTCCTAGGTTTCCCCTCCCTTCCACATGCCTGACTTCAACGGGCTGTATTATGCAGCGCAAGCTGGCACCGCGCGCCAGATGGTACATCGGCGTAAGACGACACTCAGATCACCGCTTGAAATTCAAGTCGAGGGTATCCTACCAGTCCTGCAGAGTGAAGATGCCGGTGGGTAAACGGGTCCCTAGTATACAAGATGCTTCTTGCCCCTGGCTAATCAACTTCTCCACAGATGAAGGCATGTATGTGGACAGTTCGGCACAGATTTGGTCTATCTATCTGCACCACGCGGCCAAGGAAGACCGGGCGCTTATGGAGAGCTGGAAGGGTGACATGGATGGCATCTTGATTTTCGTACGCAAACATGTACCTCTTCTTTCCTGCTCGCCAGTGTTGATGGGCATGGAAGGCCGGTTTGTTTTCCGCGGTCATCACAGCTTTCGCGGTAGTCAGTTACCAATGGCTACAAGCCGACAATTCAGCCGCAATTGCCTCTATCCTTGCCAAGGCTAACGGGATGACCGTTACAACAGATACGTGTCCCCCTGACAACACGTCCTGCTTTGAGATCAACTTGAACCCCTCCGAGCCCTTTCCCCTTCTAGTCAACGCATGCTGGCTCCTTAGTCTTGTCTTCAGTTTATCATGCGCACTGGCCGCAACTCTGATACAGCAGTGGGCACGCGCGTATCTGCATTCTACGCAAGACGAGTCCACCCCGCATGCGCGCGCACGACGGAGAACATACGCTCTTCGTGGAGCGCGAAAATTCCGCGTTCAGGCTGTTGTCGAGGGCGTTCCTTTGCTCCTGCACATCTCCCTCATCCTCTTCTTCGTTGGCCTCATTGTTTTCCTGTGGGAAGCGAACACAGCGAATCCCGTCCTTGCCATCGTCGTCCTCATCTGTATCATTCTTTTCGTCATCGCCTATCTTGCCCTGACCATCCTCCCTGCGATTTTCTTCGATGCGCCGTATCGCACGCCTCTCACAACTACCTTCGACTATGCATTCTATTACTTCCGACGGTGCATGCTTCCCCGCAGACGTCGCAAGGAACACGAAACAGGCCAAGACCTGTGGGATCGCCACGCGTGGTCGCAGAAGACTTCGGAAATTGGAGAAGATCTGGATGTTCAGGCTTTACGTTGGACGATGAACAAGCTCGCCGAGGAGAACGAACTCGAGGAGTTTATCTCCCTCTTGCCTGATCTCCACGAACCAGAGACGAAAACCGAGAGCGCAAGCGAGGAAAAATCACCTAATCTTAAGACGTCCGCTTTCTCCCACCATGCACACATCTACGATCGTCTTCTCTTCGCGCCCGACATGCTCGCAATGCACATCGCGCGCCTTCTCCGCTCTTGCACTCAAGAAGACTCGACGGGTCTCTCCGCCGAGCGCCATGCTGGCCGGGCGCCGATGTGCTTGGACGTCCTCGACGTCCTCGCAAGCGTTGCATGTGACATTGCCGATATCCCCACCGCATCTCGCGTACCCTTCGTAGTGCAATTCTACAACCCCATCGTCCGCGAAGTACTCGTTCTATGCGCAGCGCCTTCGGGTGCACTGCCCTTCCCGCAAGCCCAGCCCCGTCCACCCCATGCAGGCACCGCGATCTCGCGCCGCGCATGGCATACGTCCCTTCTACTTACCTACCGTGCACTCGTCAACATCCGCACCTATCTCGTCTCCATCGAGAAGCTCTGCAGGCACCGCGCCTTTCCCGCCAAGTTCACCGCTCGTGGACCTGACAGCCTCAGCGCCTGTGTTCAGGGTGCACTGGGCGGTGCTTACCTCCAGCAGCCGCTGTGCACGCTGTTTATCGCATGCGGGGGCATCTTGGCGGAGTTTGCGCATAGCAGCCCACTGTTTGGACAGGCGCTTGTGGCGAGCTTGGAAGAGGTTAAAGCTTATGGCAGAGGGTGGGAAAGAGTGGAGGAGGTAACAAGGGAGCAGCTCTCGCTCGTCAAGGACGCCTTCTGCGTTTTCTTCTTCCTTGCGACAGGTGCTCTCCGGCGTGACGGCGACGTCGTGGCGAGCGGCTCGGATGCGGCCATGGTCATGCGAGTATTGCGTACACCGCTGAAGTGGAATGAGCCTGGGCGGTACGAGGGCGTGGAAGACATGCACGCGCTACTAGACCAGATCTTCCAATTAGAGCACGGCCAGAATAATCCGCCGCTCAACAGAGACGGTATGGTTCAAGAATATCTGCGGGTGCAGCCACCGGCGGCGACGGCGTAGCCAGCGGTGGCGCAGATCGCAAGGTCCGGGGCAAGATAAGCCAAGTAGTCAGAGTGGTGGCAGAGCCCGTGCTATATTTTATAGGGTTGTATCTACACTTCCGAGCTCTGTTTATGGTTCTGTTATCAGTTCATCCTTGTCCGGGCCTCTGTGCGTGACTTGTTATCAGCGAAGTATCGTACAGAGCGTCTGCCTGGTTGCTTTTTTCCTATGGCGTGGCGCCTTCGAGATTACTCGTCTCCCCCCACATTATATACTCTCCAGCCCCGATATTCCGTGCCTGTCCATGCTGAAGTAAAAAAAACAATTTAGTCTTATGAGCTCGAATGATTCGACCCGGGCTCGAACCGGGGACCTTCTGTGTGTTAGACAGATGCGATAACCAACTACGCCATCGAACCGCATGTGATTGAGTGTACTTGCTTTATAGGAGTTAGCTGTTAGCTGGACCCCAACGCTTGCGATTTGGCACCAGACACTCCTCCCCAAGCCTCAAGTTATCTCCATTACTTCAGCAGATGCCATCAGCTCACAACTATAGCCGGTCCGGTAAAGCGTTCAGCATGTCCATACAAGGCCTTTAAATATCTACACGACACGCCTTTCCCACTCCTCTGATCAGACGACGAGCTGTTTACTCTGTCTTCGGCGCACCCTTGCCCTTACGCATCATCGTGCGGTCGTCGCCCGCAAGCCAGAGAGCTGAGAAAAGCACGAAGCCGACGGACGTGCTGATCGCGCCGGCGTAGTACGGCCACGCCGCACTCAGGAAGCGCGGGTAGCCGTCGTGTCGCGGTGGGACAACGGGAACGGTCGTGCTACTCTCGAGGAATGTATACCTTTACACGTGTAAAGTCAGTGTCCCAATTTTACACAGACCGAAAGTGAGGGACGAGCGTACCCTGTACGCTTGTGGTCGATGACGAACTTGAAGACGCCGTGGCGGTCCGGCGCGCGGAAGGTGACGGAGTACGTCCCTGGTTCCGCCGCGACGTGCGGCAGCGCGGTACGGATGTGCGGATCGAGCATCGTGAAGTCGAGCTGGAGATCATGAAGGTCGGTCTTGGGGACCCAGATCCCGCGCTCAGGGTCAAATTGCGAGACATGTGCCTCAAAGGTCTGACGGATATGTGCTAGTTAGACTGCAGAGTGCGAAGGGTAGAGAGGGGTGAACGAACAATTTGCTCGTTAATGGTGTAATGCTCGCGCGGCGCCGTCTCGTTGATGAGGTGGTGAGTCGTGCTATCGAGACGGAGTACCATTGTCTCCTGGAAGGTCCATGCGGCAATGTCCCTCGCCAAGTCTTCGTTACCAGATTTGACGCCCCTATGCGTCACAGCGTCAACCATCCGCACGAAGAGACAAGAACGGATCGCGCACGCAGCAACTTCTTTCTTGGCGAAAGCGTCGCTGAAAAGCTCGACGCCACCGGCCCACATCACACGCGTGTTCCGCTTCGTTTGGAAGCCAGTCACGACGCCAAGCTGCGAGCCCGCCCAAAGACCCTCACCGCCCCTCTCCGTTGCCTCGAGGATGGCGTCCGCGCCAGCATCCGATTCGGTGTCCGTAGCAAAGCTTTCGGCAGGAGCACGAAGAACAGGTACAAGAAGAGGACTATTCGAGAGGGCGTGTGGGACACCGCTGAACCAGACCAAGTTCGCTTTCTTGTTGGAGAAGAGAGGCGAAGGGGGAACCGCGATGGGGATTATGTCGGAAGGCTCGTTGCGCTTGGGGAAGTGAGAGATGAGAGGGGTGTTAGGTGGAGGGAGGATGAGGCCGAACTCCGATGCAAGAGTATATAAGGGCGTTTGCTTGGGGGAAAGTGCGATGAGGATGTTCACGCCTTGCGAGAGCAAGGATACAACGGACTGAGGTGTAATGTCTGGCGCAAAGCCTGTATACCAACGTCAGCAACCCGCCACATAATGCCGCACAAAACTCGAGCCAACGAGAGAGTAAAGCTTGGTGTCAGCCCAGGATGTGGCACGGGTATGGGATGGCTTGACAGGTGTAGAACACAAGAGAGATAAAGATGGCTTGAAAACGTTCCGTAGCGCAGTACTACTGGTTACGGGTAGAGGCTGACTCTGCCGGGGAAAGATAAAACATCTGCAGCATTGAAACTCACTTTTGGTATCTGGGGCGAAGAAAATGACATGATCGAATGTGGGGACTCCGTCCTGAACGAGCTGCGGCTCCGTCTCAGTCGGCGCGCGGAAGGTGAGCTCATAGCCCTCCTCTAAGGTAACTGTGAGCATGAACGCGTGCCATGGGACATACATACGCACTCTCAAGATTTCCGAAGAAGAGAGAATAATCCTCTTTCTTCAAGCTCGGCTGGAGGACAACGAGAACGGAATCACCGGTGCTCGATTTTGCGAGCGCCTGCGCCGCGTACGCGAGAGCGGTGAACAGGATCGCGCAACCGAACCGCATGCTGGAAGTTCTGACGCGCGCCTGGATGTCCGCTGAATGATGCGTTGTCGAAATAGAGGTGGGGAAGGAAGCTGAGGGAGGCGTGAACGCTAGGAGAGACGACGCGTCCAACGCGCACGACACGTCAGAGCGACTGCGGGAATGGCGGCCCGGAGGCTAGTCTCTTGGGACCATTGGCTTAAGCCTGATAGGCCTGAATATTGGCTTGAGCAATCGACCTTTTCATGTAAACATCCTAGTCGAAAATATTGCTTTCATCGTTTTGAGCTCATACAAAACATTCGGTTTCTACAGCTGAAGCGTAGCTAGACTGCATGTCGTCGTCCGACGTCCTTCGCCGCCAATTAAAGCTTTGCTGCAAATACGTGAGAAATCAATCAGTGTGAGGAACACAGGAGACATAATGAAACAGTGGACGCGTCAACGTGCCTTTCTGTCTTCGCGCCTGCCCACGCTGACCCGACACCGCCCGACGTCGCCCAATATCTCTCACCATGTCCTCCGAGCTCGAGTACCTCAAGGACCTCCACGCACGGCTCTCAGAAAAGATCAAGGCGCTCGAAGCAGAAGTGGCAAAGAAGGCACCGGCACCGAGGACGCCAGCTCAACAGCTTCGGACCATCCTCGTCGGTCCGCCCGGTGCAGGTGCGCTGACATGTCTTGGCCCGGTGCCCAAAAGCTGACACATGTACAGGAAAAGGCACGCAAGCACCACGTATCCGGGATGAGTTTTGCGTATGCCATCTCGCTACCGGCGACATGCTTCGCGAGCAGGTCGCGCAGAAGACCAAGCTCGGAGTTGAGGCGAAGAAGATCATGGATGCTGGCGGACTCGTAAGCGACGACATTGTCGTAGGCATGATAAAGGATCAGCTAGAGAACAACAAGGCGTGCAAGAATGGGTGCGTGCGCGGCCAGTCCAGCTTCCGAAGCCTTACGCGATTCTGTCTTCCCTGTGTCTCTTTCTCTCGTCGGACGCACATGTTGACGTGTCATCCCGCTCCAGCTTTGTCCTCGATGGCTTCCCGCGAACAGTTCCACAAGCAGAGAAACTAGATGCGATGCTTGAAAGCCGCAAGGAGAAGCTCAATTCCGTCATCGAGCTCCTCATCCCTGACCAGCTCCTTATCTCCCGCATCACTGGCCGCCTCATCCACCCTGCCTCCGGTCGCACGTACCACAAAGAATTCAAGTGCGTATCTATTCCTTGGTCACTCGTTCGCTCATCTATTCTCCGTCACGTGACTAATTATTCCTGTACCACCCGACAGCCCGCCCAAAAAGCCGATGGTGGACGATGTGACGGGTGAGCCGCTCATCCAGCGCGCGGACGACAATGTCGATACCTTAACCAAACGCCTCGCAACGTATCACAAGCAGACCGGCCCCGTTGTTGGCTACTACAAGAAGAAAGACCTCTGGCACGGACTAGACGCCGCACAGTCGCCGACCGTCGTCTGGGATAATCTCCGCAAAGTCTTCACGCAGAAGGACTGATATTGAAAGTACATCTGTGGACGCTTGTATTTATGTAGTGCCGCTGTGGTCATAGATTTGCGCTCACTTCTGCCCGGCTCTCGCCCGATCTCGCCCGATCTCCCCGTGTCCTCGGCAGTTACGATAACCAATGCGCTGTCAGATCGTCAATGCCCTCGCGAGACCGACTGTGTTTTTCCTCACTCAGCTAAACCCCAGAACAAGACGTCTTTCGTTATCGACGCCGCTGGCAAAACCTTAGGTTCTAGAAATACTGCTCGCTACCTGCCTAGCCGTCTTCCCTTCCTAGTGTTACAGGCTATGAAGTTCCCTACTGCACTTATCACCAAACGACCTAGTAGATCGTCGAAACGCCCGCCGCCTCAAGATAGCACAAGCATGCGGAGAGAATTTCGCAAGATTGTTCACGGAGTCCGAGTCACCTGTGAGTAAACCTACGCGACAGCAACACAACAGCCTTCCAGCCTATCATGGCCGGTGCGGAGAAAGAACAGTCGTAGGTAGCTTTTGTCGTCGAGAGGTTCCCGGATGATGGAAAGCTGCTAGGATGATTGTGTAGAGGACGGTGAGAGAGCAGGACTGAAAAGGGGTTAGCCGATGCGCGGCTCGTATCCGCGTGGACATTACGCTTGAGCCCAGCTCCATCCATCTCACCATAGATTTATGCGGTCCATGCACGATGGATATGCAAGACATCCTATCATATTTTAAACCTTGTCAGCCGTTCCAATCATGTCTTCTGTCCGAGTCGACGGATACAGCGCGTAGCGTACCGTATTCCGGACTAGTACGATATGGCAACAGTAACAAGCTACCATGGCCGGCGCGTGTACACTTGCAACCGTCTTCCGAGATGGTCTTCGAGCACGAATGGCCAACCCTCCGCGCCCCGTACGATTCGCGCCAGCTCCGTACGGTGTTTTTGTGTAAGATCTTGTACGAGGTGGCCGTTCATTATGCGCACAACCCTCAGCGCTGGTAACCGTAACGCGAGACCCGCGAGCCATTCTCGTAGTGTACGGTAGAATGCGTTGCGCGCCTGCATAAAGCCGAAATGGAGACCAAGGCGCACGATGGGTGATTGCTGTATGAGAATGACAAAGGACCGTGTCCCAGCAAAGTGCAACGTGCTGTGCCAGAAAAGAATGATCTGGCGGGCCGTGTCTCCTGATTGCTCTGATGGCCCACGCGTCAATTGCCATGTGATAGGGTGATGAAATGGGGCAGTAACGTATGTTGTTTGTGTCGCACCATCCTGCTGAGCGACGATATCCCAATGATCATCAGGCGGGTGCACGAAGAGCTCGTGTGATTCAATAGGATTGCGACTGGCTTTCGAGCAGGTAGGACAGGCGAAGACGAACTTATGCGAAGACGCTGAAGTGTTGATAAAAGCATAGTGGCCTTTGTAATGGAACGGGGTATATACGAGTGTGCACAGGTTTGGCGCACTCTTTACGAGAGAGAGGAACGATTCGGCTGCGGCGTCGGAGGGGGGAGCTACATGACCATGTCTTAAAGAGTGCTGGACTTTCTCTAAAGCCGACTGCCAAACAAGTTTGCGGAGAGTACCACTGCATGTAATGCGGAAGGCGTCCACGATATCGCATGGGGTGTAACAGCGGTTATCCCCAGTATGCTTTGGACTGAGGTAGATGTACGAGATTTCTAGCTGCGAGAATTGGCGGATGAGTTCAACAAGAGATGCGACAACGGTGGGATCAGCAAGGAAGTGCTCGCGTGGAAGTGCTAAGTCGAACCGACGAGTATACCACGAAAAATTGTGGGAGAAGGAGCCGTCGGATACGGGGATTTGAGATTGCTTGAGCAGCTGGTTTAAACGAATGACATCCGAGTCGCGCTTGATAGAGATGACTTCATATAGAAGAGGGACGGCTAAATTGTGCCATGTCCAGCAAACACGACTAATGACACTCTTGGTGTGCAAAGAAGAACGAACGGAGCAGATTTCTTCCCTCAAATCCAGCGCAAATGTGATAGTGTCAAATCCAAAGGTCCGCGGGGTGACAAAAGGATCCACAACGTCGGGATCGAGCGAATGGGGGACGAATGTTGCTAGGTTGAATATAGCGAACCACAGCTCGGGAGGGAGAAAAAGATGCGATGGGCGTGGATCCTTCATCTCAGGATGTATAAACGGATGTTGAGTGAAGCTAGTGTGGGCTGCCTTGTATGATGCTCGGACGAATACACTTGGACGGAGGTCAGTTGCTTATAACCGGGGCTTGTCGAGAGAAGCAGACACCTTGTCGATCCTTTTACCGCAGGACAATAATCAGAATGTTGAAGTCCTTAGGATCGATGAGGTTTTCGATCGATGGTGGTGGTGAGCTGTAAGTGCTCTGTGTCATTTTGCGCGTCTCAGACTGGAGGGGGTAATACGTCATGATCCAGCATCTTTTTCTTAAATCAATACTATGTTATCCTACGCGTACGTACTATAACACAGCGGATCAGAGTCCCGCCCGTTGCAACCAGATGAACTATATAAGTAAACGAAAACGAAGCTCGAAACCTCGGAAACGATGCGCCCATGCGCAGATAAGCAAAGCGAAACGCGATGAACCGAATGATCCAGCATCGAGTCGCAAGTCTCAGACGTCTCCCATTGACAGCCATGCTTCAAACCCTGGAACTCGCGGCTTGAGCTTCTTCTTTACAGTACAACTCAAAGCAGGGAAGCTCACAGACACTCAATGCTGTATGCCCCTGCGATGCATACGATACAGGCTCAACTGTTCTGGCGTGAAGAACGCCTACCCCAGAACATTTCTAAGTCAGTTGACTGCACGTCTTAGACCGTGCCTTTCGCGGACCGTAAAGATGCTTGAGGCCCACCCACTCGCAGAGGACCGATACTTGCTCCGGGCGGGGATCACGCACCCACTTAAATAAGGCCAAGCCGCCGCCGTCCTGTGTGGGACTGCGAAGAAGTGAGTGGTCTGTTGGCGACTGTGATGGTTATGGATAACGCATGCTGTAAGCCCTGAAATCGATCGGGGCTGTAGAGATGAAATGCATAGGTATCCATTAAGTACAGTCACTTAGCGTCAGTGAGCGCGAGAATGGGTTCAAGGTACAATAGAATACAATGGGGAGATATCAGCGTCAGGCTCACTGCCGCAGGGATGGAGGAATCATCCATCCCATTCTCGCGCGCGTACGCGGGGGCCCGCTTCTTTACGAGTCGTGTCTGAGTAATATTGGGATAAGGTGTAGGTGTCGCGCCAATATTATCAAGAAGGGTTCATGTGGACGACGGCATGAGGACGGAGTCAGCATGCTGCGATGCTGTTGAATGTGGTGTGTCGTCGCTGTACATTCTCTTCAAATGGCGATATTTGCGGAAAGAATAGAGCGCCAGTGTTTCTATGCAGACTTTTCAGATGAAGATAACATTAGATGAGCACAAAACGCACCATCGCGGATAAACTCTCCCAAGTTCAATGCGCGCTCAATCTGCTCCGGATCCGTCAGATGCTTATTCTCTGCAGATGTATTATTATCATGGATCAGGAAGGGTCGGAGAGTACGCGCTTTCGAATAAGTGGCGCATGCGTCCGTTGAAGTCGTATCTGAAAAGCGTTATCCGTGGGTTAGCATCCGTAATGTACATCCGCAAGGGCCGAACCATCTCATTCTGCGTGCAATGGGCCTATCGAGGCAGCAGACCCACAAAAATCTCCAAGACCGACACTGAGTCGAGTGCGGGCAGGAATAGAAGACATACGAGGGATCCGGGTAATCTCGTCCAAGGCGATGTAGCTCCTTGTAGAGTGCAACAACTCTGTGGCGCGTCGCCGAGGTCGCCATGATTTTGAAGTATGGAACTCGGGTCACCTATTACGAGGGTGAACAGGGGCAAGCGAAGAGCGGGTGAGAGATGGTGGTCATATGCAAGTTGTGTGCGGGATCCCAGGGCCTTCCGCGCGTTACCGCGGCTCGCTATGTACTATCGCGTCATCTGATGTGAAACAGAGTGTGCGGGAAGTGCAACAGGGAGGAGCCGCTGTGTCTTCCCTTTACTGAGGGATACCATCTGACCCAATTTCACTACGAGACTTGAGAATAAGAAAGATGAATACTACAGAATGTCGTGTGTAGATTCCTAGGGCTAACAGATGTAGGACACGCTAAAGAGGGACGGTTTCTTTGCTTGTTGCACTTCTATGGTGCCGTTCACTTAGTCACCACCAACTTTGTACAATAATTTTGTAAGCTCGCAGAGTCAGCCAATCCCTATTCTATCTTGTGATTTGACAGGGTTTAGTGAGAGGAAGATATCCTCCAGAGGGATTCTC
>MU273782.1:0-30091 GCA_022160365.1 Vararia minispora EC-137
GTGCGAGTACAAGTACCCAGCAGTGTACCTGATGAGTACCTGTACAGGTCGCCGCGAGTACCCGCACTTGTGACAAACTCTGCACTTCCTTAACCTTGGTTGGAACGGGCCATTCTTCAATGCCACCTAGTTTGACTGGATCCATTGTGACATTATCGTGGGAGATGACAAGACCTAAGAACTCAACTTCTGTTTGCTCGAAAAGACATTTCTCCGGTTTTAAATATAAGCCGTTGTCCTGTAGCCGTTGGAGGACTCTTCGCATGACATCGCGATGTTGTTCGAGGGTGTCCGTGAATACCAGGATATCGTTCATATGTATGATCACTGTACCTTTGGCGATGAGATCCTTGAAGACTTCGTTCATCATCGCTTGGAAGGTGGCAGGGGAGTTGGTGGGGCTGAAGAACATTACCAAGGGTTCGAACAATCCACGGTTCGTCCGGAACGCAGCCTTTCATTCGTCACCTTCCTTGATGCATATGTTCTTGTAGCCCCATCGTATGTCGACCTTTGAGAAGATCGTAGCTCCCTTGAGTTTGTCGACAATCTTGTTGACGAGGGGAAGCGGATACGCGTTCTTGACAGTGCCAGAGTTAAGGTGCCGGTAGTCTTGCACGGGTCACAGCCGCCCGTCCTTCTTTTTAACGAAGAAGAAGGGGCTTGCCATTGGTGACTTGGACGGTCGAATGTACCCCTTGGACAGTTGTTCGTTGAGGAAATGATCTAGCTCAGTTTGTTCGGCCGGTGACAATGGGTACAACTTGCACGGTTTTGGCATAAAGTCCTCCTTGAGGTCGATTGCGTGATCCCAGATGCCCTGTTCGGGGAGACGTTCAGAAGCGACCTTGTTGAAGACTTTCGTGAAGTCCCGGTATTGCTTGGGAACCATTTCATCGAATGTCTTGACCTTTTGTTTGGCTAGGGCCACCTCTGCCAGTTGCTGCGACTTGGTAGAGCTGGCGCGTATGGGGATAAACAGCTCATCTGGGTCCTCTGTGTAGTCCTCCGTATACAGGATGACGTCGCCATCCTTGACGGTGCAGGTGGCAATGTCTGGGATGATCCTGGTAAGTCATAACCCTTCTAACACCCAGGGGACCGAGATTGTTGGGTCCTTCGGGGGCGTTGGAGCGTCGTCGGGGTTTACTTGTGCCGTGGGTGTGGTGTTCCTTGTCACCGTAGTGGAAGTTTCGTCATTGATGGTTGTGTGGTGGATGGGTGTGACGTCGTCCTCGTCTTCGATTTCCTCGCACATGACAGGTGGTGGCTTCCGAAGGGTTTGTCGTTCCATCTGTAACTGTATGACTGGTGGGTCCATTAGAAGGCAGTCGGGTGGGCATCGTGTCATGTCCACGCGATCCTGTTGCCAGTTGATTTCTGGGTTGTGCTTCTGTAACCAATCTGTTCCGAGGATGACGTCTTGGTCACCTAGGTCGGCGACGTATAGTTCGACATCTTCTTCGTGGTAGGAGCTGCTGTTGTCCAAGTACACGCGTAACCGTTGGATGGTCGATTCACGCACTGGGCCCATTCTGTTATCTGTTCCGTCTACGTTCTTGATGGGAATGGGTCGTGCCAGTGGTTTCGTCATTAACCGATGAGTTTTGACGAATTTGTCGTCAATTAGAATCCCTTCTGCTCCACTGTCTTGCAGAGCAGAGACGTCGATTTGTTGGCCGGTGATTTTTCTGATAAATTTCCCTCGGAGCTTGATGGATGGGGTTTGCGTGTTGCGAGTAGCGGAGACTTTTATTGATGCAGAGGGCTGCTCATGAGATAATACACCAATGAAGTCCTTATTCCGAACCGAGACTGGGGTCCTACGCGATGACGTGACACGAGGACCTTCTAAAAATCCGCCGGGCCTAGCGCCTTACTAGCCCGGTCCATTGCCCCTCCTCCAAGCGCTTTGATGCACACCACCAGGGCCTCTACTTCGTCCTCCGGTTTTTCGACTTTGGCCACTCGCACTGTTGGCAGGGGGCCTTGGTTGCGCATCAGAGGTCCGGCGGCGGCGCACTCTGGGCAGTCGCATATGACATGCCCGATCTTGCAGCAGAAGAAGCATCCGCCGTTCTGGCGCAGATAATCGCACTCAGAGTCAGTGAGCTTTCCGGGCCTTCTGCCTCCGCCGGTGGTTACAGCATTAACCTTAACCGCCCGCTTGTCCTGCGAACTGGCGCCAGTGCCGTCGTTCGATCGTTTGGTGGAGGGCGTACCTTTGCCCCACACCTGGTGCTCGACGCGCTCGCGTCGCCACACTTCATCTTTTTGCTGGGCCACCCTTTGGTAGTCCCGGAGTGTGTTGATGGGTGACAGTTCGCACATGTCGACCTTGCTCCGCAAACTGGCATCCAACCCCTTGCGGTAAAACCTGAGTGTGGCGCGCTCATTATAGCCGGCCCACTTGGCCGCCACGTTGAATTTCAACGTATAGTCGGCGGCGGTGTCCTTGCCTTGCTCGAGCTCTTCGAGCTCTGCTTGTGCCTTCATCTCCTCGTCAACTGGGGAGAACTGCAAGATAAACGCGTCAAGGACATGCGTGAGCGACCATCAAGGCAGGATGGTCCAGCTGAGGTGGTCTTCCATGACCTCCTCGAGGACCGCCACTGCCCATTTCTTCGACATATCACCTTCCATGTTCTGACAGAAGAAGTTGATATGACTCAGCTCGGTTCGGAACATTTTCGGATTGCACATGAAGTGCATAGTGCAGTGCGTGCGATAGTTCCGTGCGTCATCGCGGTCGTCCTTGAATGGTTTAGGGATGCCGCCCATCTTGCCGGTGTCATGGGTGACGTCGGCCTCGGTTTCATTGGCGTTGTTGCTCTGGAGGCGGGTCGGTGGTTGAGTTGGTGGTTGGGTTGGGGGCTGTGAGCGGATAGATGCTCGAGATCGGGTGCAGGAGACGGCATATGCTGCACGCTCGAGAGTCTCAGCGGCGATGAAGTCATGTCGATGGAGGTATGAGTCTCTGAGGTGCAGGTGTCCTTCCCAGTTAAAGATGGGGTGGAAGTCGCGGGTCCACTGCCAGCCGACTTGATATTTGCCGGTGTGGGTGTGTGCGAAGAGGAAGTTGCTGCCGGGTGCTACTTGGAACCCTGTGGGGATGAGATCGGCAGTGAGGGCAGGAAGGTTTTCTTCATCTTCCGAGGACTGCGATGGGACATCGGATGTCGGGGTCTGGGCTTTGTGTGCTAGTTGGGGCGTGTGCCGAGGTTATGGTGTGATGCTGATAGGGTCGGTGAGGTGTCAAACCGTAACACAACCCATCCGCCTTCACATCTGACAATGCCCCCCCCCAATGAAGCGTAGCATCTCTGTAGCTTAGCATCCCCTCCCCCTTGGGCCTGCCATATCCGGTCCTCATTATGGGTGCTTGTGTTTGCCTCCCCACGTGGGCCTGTGCTGCTGATACTTCGCGTTGTACTTGTTTACTGTAGTGTCCCTGGCCTTGCGCTGTCACTTTAATCCCTGTGTAACTGTGGTCCCCATGACCGCCAATACATTTGATTCATCGATTGATCACTCGCCGAGCAACCAAGCATGGGCAGGGTTCTTCAGGACTGGATACATTGTTATGGTTTGATGCTTTGCCAACACCCTTGGCGCCACACCCTAATCACGGCACACGCCCTAACATCGGCCTAAGCACATCGGAAGCCTTGCTAGATGTGCGTTTCAACTGACGCATGTCACTTCGACAAGTGCGCGCCTCACCATGAGCGTACGCCTCCTATAGAAGTGCCTTGTCAGTGTGTATCTATAAGTGGCCCGGACTCTAGTCAGCAATGACGACCAATCGGCATCAGTCACAGCCTCGGCTTTACTCATCACCTCGGCAATGACTCATGCTTAGTTATTCTCTTATTGTTCTCTCACATGGACTATGTCTCGGGTATATAAGGACTCCCTGTTCCCCTGTAATTCCCCAGCTCGTCCACTTGTACTACCAAGTGACTCATAATACACCGCTTCTCTCTCCCTCCCTCACCGACCACTTCAACCCTCCGCACTCACCACTAAGTTCATGCAGCCTGGGGGCTTCTGCTTGCTAAGTTCTGACATTTGGACAAGCTCCCCTTACCCCACTCTGCACACGCTCACCCTCCCTTAGTGGCATGCGTTACCATAGACTGGGACCTTGGTTTCCTTAATATCGAGGCCGCACCTGCCACCCCATTCACAAACTACTCCGACACCGATCAGTTCACATCTGCCACCAGATGCATTCGTCAAGACCCCACATCGTTTAACAACACGTACATATGCGTGTGCACCATTTTCGACTGTGAGAGCACCTGTTGTGTCACCACCTACGCCTATGTTCGAGCCTGGCAGAGCCATAGCCTGGAGCTCCAACGCCCATGCCTAATCTTCCAAGTCCTAGACATATTCCATGTCTACGGCACGACCACCACCGCCTTCCAAATCTGCCCATGGCACACGCTTGTAGAGCATCGACTTCATCGCACAGCCGACTTTTCACTGTGCCCTCCGAGTAGAGGGATCTTCGATAACATCTGACAGGCCCTCAATGAGAACGAGCAAGGGAATTGGAGAAGGAGAATCGCGCAACCCACCTTTTATACACCGTAGCACATGACGACCTGAAGAAGGCGTTGAATAAATCGGACAATTTTCGTGTGTTGATTGCCCACCATTTCCACCCCTAGCACTCACAGAACACCTAGACCTGATCCCGACTTTGACAACAATGAACGTGTCCCTGAGGCATATCGCGCCGGAACCCCAGACTCTGACCTCTCATACACCTTGGTCACCAAAGAAAACCTTCCCCACTTTCCCTCCGACCTTGTTCCTGCAGGTTTCCAACTTGCGCCCAACAGACAGTATCTCACTGCGCAAACTCACACCAGTGAGTACGACGTTTTCTGATACTGGACATGTGACCTTCGCCCAGTCTTCAGGTGGGATAGCCACCCTCACTTAGGAAGTTCATATCTGCACCAACACGACTTCATCACAGCCAAAACTCTCGAATGCGCTGCATAAGCCCTATCCCACGCCCAGTCCTGCGTATCTAATCTCTCCCGACCACTGACCAGACTGCCCACTCAACCACCAACCCGTCTTCAAACCACCATGGTTGGTACACCCCTGCCTACATCCGTTGCTGGACCAGCATTCTGGCCAGCAAGCATGCGCCCCGCAGAGCACATCGAAGAACGACCACGGGCCAAACCTGCGGCACCTGCAGCCACCCGGAGCATGACCTGGGCGGTAGAAGAATTTGAGCAGCAGAGTAACATGGCTGACGAAACCGAGACCGACATCGCCCATGACACCGGCAAGATGGGCGGCATCCCTAAACCGTTCAAAGACGACCGCGACGACGTGTGGAACTATTGTATGCACTGCACAATGCACTTCATGTGCAATCCGAAGACATTCCAGACCAAGCTGAGTCGTGTCAACTTCTTCTGCCAAAACATGGAAGGTGACATGTCGAAAAAGTGGGTGGCCGCTGTTCTTGAGGAGGTCATGGAAGACCACCTCAGCTGGACCATCCTACCTCGATGGTCGCTGACGCATGTCCTCAACATGTTCGTCGCGCAGTTCTCCCCGGTCGACGAGGAGATGAAGACACAAGTGGAGCTCAAAGAACTCGAGCAAGGCAAGGACACCGCCATGGACTACACATTGAAATTCAACATGATGGCCAAGTGGGCCGGCTACAATGAGCGTGCCACGCTCAGGTTCTACCACAAGGGGCTGAACGCCAGCTTGCAGAGCAAGGTCGACGTGTGCAAGCCCTCGCATATTGACATGCTCCAGGACTACCAGAAGGTAGCCCAGCAAAAGGACGAGGTGTGGAGACGCGAGCACGTCAAGCACCAGGTGTGGGGCAAAGGTACGCCCTCCACCAAACAATCGAGCAACGGCGCTGACACCAGCTCGCAGGACAAGTGGCCAGTCAGGGTCAATGCCATGACCACCGGTGGAAGCAGCAGGAGGCCCAGAAAGCTCACCAACTCCGAGCGGGACTACTTGCATCAGAACGGTGCTTCTTCTGTCGCAAGATCGGTCACGTCATGTACAACTGCCCAGAGTGTGCCACCGTGGGACCCCCAATGCGCAGCCAAGCCCCCCCACTAATGACACGAGCAGCCAAGGTCGAGAAGCAGGAGGACGATGTGGATGCTCTGGTGGTGCTGTCAGGGATTGTCCAGATTGCCCCTTGGAACTGCCATCCATGGTTCAGGTGAATATAGAAAGATGCATTGAAGAGAAAGGAAGGGATGAAGCCAATAGGAACAGGTACAGTGGAGGTAATACAAGAGGACAAGCTAAAGACCGTGGGAACGAGTCTGCAAGCCTATAAGTAAACAAACCAAACACACACAAATCATAGAAATGTACAGTTCTTGAACTGAGTCAATGACTGTGAATATAAGCAAGCAATACAGGTAATGAACAGGTAAGCTGTGTGCAGGGTGCCATCCCGTAACAGGCACGTATCAAGGAGCTTGGAGGAGGGGTGATGGACCGAGCTAGCAAGGCGCTAGGCTTGGCAGACTTTTAGATGGTCCTCGCATCACGTCGTTGCACAGGACCCCATTTTCGACTCGGAACAGAGTTTTTCACGAGTGCGGGAACTCGCGGCGACCTGTACAGGTACTCATCAGGTACACTGCTGGGTACTTGTACTCGCACGGCACTCACACTCGTGACCAAAAACCCACACAGGTACGGGTTTGCATGTGCGACCAACCGGGTACCTGTGACGGGTACTTGTATGTGCCCGGCCCTCGGGTGCCTGCAGGTACCTACCATATTTACCCATGGGTACTTGTACCAATCATCAATCCTTAGTCTTTATCAGACAAGCGAGTGCGAAAGCTATGTATGACTGATGGGCCCGCAGGGCCCCAAACACAAAACTAGTAGTACAAAAGCAAATGAACAAACACTAAGACTTGACAACAAAGAACCTGGTCCACGTGTCACTCAACCTCCTCAACCTCAGTCTGGGTCTCAATCACCTTCTTCTTCAGGTGCTTGGCTTTGGCCTTGATGAGAGATACGAGCTCGGCCTCAGGCAGCAGTGAAGGGATGCCTGACCTCTCCCACAATGCAAGCAGGGTTCCAGCGTGGATTGACTTGTCGTTTAGCGCATGCCGCTTCTTCGAGACCATGAGTCCACCAGTTGAAAACGTGTGCTCTGCGTCCGCAGATGATGCTGTGTAAGGATCAGTCATTCACAGGATGTTATCAGACAAGATAGTACATACCGGGTGCCGTCAGCACATCCAGCGCCATCCGAGCAAGGGGGGACAGGAGCATGGCATGCCAGTGCTTCAGGGGATCCTTGATGGGCATGAACGGCGCTGCTAGGTATGCCTTGAACTCGTCGACTTTGTCCAGAATCACCATGTCAACAGCAAACAGGCTTGCTATGTCCCCCATGTTGACATCCTGTAGGGACATTCGCAGTGCAAATACGTCACATACACAAAGGCACGTACCAATGTCTCCTTCCTCTGGGCCTGCGAGTCTGGAGGAGGCGGCCGATAAAACCTGTTGTAATGCTCTCGTGCGAGCTCGTGTGCCATCTCAATCCACTCAAACTCCCAGCCTTGCTGCTGGAAGTACGCGAGCTTGTACTTCAGGTGCATAACTAAAGGTAATACCAAGTTAGTACACAATCAACGGTCGTCGGAGAGCGACTCACTCATCGCCAACCAGTAGATGATAGTGTTGTCAGTTTTAGAATAGTACTTGTTCAACACTTTGATACCGGCAAGAGCCCCCGCGTGGATGGTGATATCGAGATCGGCATTTTTTGCGGCCATTTGAAGCATAGCCATGAGATTGTCGATAAGCGGGATGACAGCGTGAACAAGGGGACGGCCCATCACCTGCATATGAAGTGTAGCCTTCAGGAAGGGCTGCGAGTGGACCTAGTTTCCTACGCTACACAACATGATAAGCGGGCACGCACCAAGAGCAGCTCGTGAAGCTCGTTAATAATCTTCCAGTGACCCTTGCTAAGTGCAAAGGAGTTGAGCTTGTACTTGACGATGAGGAACAGAGCTTGCAGGACCAGGCGGATGTCGATGGCATCGCCGAGCATGAGTGTCATGTGGTTCCACCATGTCTTGATCAGCTGCCAGACAAGCTTCTCTGGGCAGCCTTTCGCCCACGCACTGTCCTTCATCGCCTTGCGAAGTTGTTCGTTGTAATGTATTTTTTTGGCGACACGAGCCAGCCGCCGCAATGCCTGGTGTGCCACCTAAGATCTCTAGCCGTGAGTCCAGGCTACGAAGACTGTCAATGACCATGTACCTTTCACGCCTCCGTGTCGTCCTTGAACACCTCCAAGACCGCCTGCTCGATCTCGTCAATGATGGCCTGCTCGTCCTCATCAAGGAAGTCGAAGTCTTCGTCGTCATCATCGTCGTCCCCCTGCTGCGCCTCGTCGTCTTCATTGTCGCCTTCACCGAGGGCTTCCTCCTCATCTTCCCGATCCTCCTCCTCCTCCTTTTGTGCCTCTTCCGATCCTTTCTTTGGCGGAGGCACGACGACACGAACGATAGCCTCATGCAACTGTTAGATACATTGTTGTAAAATGTAGATAAAGGCGACAACATACCTGACAGGCCAAGCTTAGAATGTGCAAGATGCACAGGACGCATGTGGTTGACCCGACCATTGTGCTGCCCAGCAGCCACACATCCAGATGGCTGAACATCTTGATGATGTTCGCGCCACTGTCAGTCGCAATGCAGAGGGTCTGCAGTCCGGAGTTAGCACGGGAACACACCACCCAGAGACGCACATCAACCTTATTGATCAGGTTATACCCCTCCAGGCAGTCAATAAGTTTGGACGCCAGATATTCCCCCGTGTGCGACTTGTCCAGCCGAATAAAGTCGAGGATGAGGCTCTTCATTGGCACCTTTGGGGTCAGGTTGCTGTCCTCGCTGTACTTGTACTCTGACGGGTTGAAGGACAGAAGAATCACCCCGAGAAAGGAGATCACGTTGCTCGACTGCCACCCATCAAGTGCAAGGTAAACCGCGCCGGATATAGTCTACACGAACGTTAGTCTGTGGAATGCCTGGAAATTGCTCGCGTGCCGCGCACTTACCGCAATGAATGTCTTCAGATTCTTCCGCCCAACCTCATAGAAGTCCTGCACGTCCTTGGAGACAGTGCTGTCCAAGGGTAGTACAGCATTCAGGTTAAACATCGAGACGATCTTGATGAAGTAAGGATCCTCGGTGATGACGAATGGGCGATATGAGGTCACGGTCCAGAGTCCAATGTAGACACGCAAAAGCTCCTTGGAATATGTGCTGCCATATGCGAAGGTTACCACAGTCGTTTGTTCTGGGTCCTGGCGGCCTTCGCAAGACTTGACATGGTTGATCAGATTGCTAGTCGACATATTGTGCCAAGCCCGAACAATTGAGACCTCGGGATCCCTGCAGAGAGATTAGATCGTGCTGCAACGAGAGACAATGTACTCACGTCTTGCATACGAAGTGGTACTTGATTGACCCATCGTGCCCCTCAACAATGGTTGGTGGACTTATGAAGTGGTCGTAGGCAGGCAACGACCATGTCTCGAGTTGCTCCTCTAACAGGGGACGCATTAGAAGGTTCATATGCGGATTGCAACAGGCTACGTACCAAGAATCTCCTCTGGAGTCTTGTTGTCGACATCATACTTGTCCGCGAATACTTCCTGTGGCGTCCTCCTCCGCTTGCGCATGGGCAGTGAGTCGGTGTCGAAAGGGAGAGGAGACGAGGGTGCAATCGAGGAGGGACGAAGGGACGAAGGTTTCAGGCTGCTCTGCACCTGGGACTTGTGGCATTTGGCGGAAGCTTTGCATTTTGGCATAGGAGATTGTGTGCGGGCGGGATGAGGAACCTCGTTAACACTGCTGGCTTTTATCCCAGTCAAGCCCTAGTCAATCGCTGCAATCATTGCAAGGACAGCTCGCACTTACGATATTTGGTGAGACTGTCAGTTGGTGCACGTGGATGTATGTGAGATGGTACTGGCCGCGAGGACAAACACACCTACATAGATTGCCAACGTTCTCCGTTGTCATCAGAAAACTGAAGACATCAGTAATCACCCAGAGGATTCCCTCACAGGCGATGTGCAAGACAGTTGGTCAGTGGAGATATGCAGGATGCTACCGGCTGCGAGGGTGGACATGCATAGATGATTCTGTGTGTGGTGTGGCCGGACGTATGCATTCCGACGAAAGTCCACCACAGGAATCGTCTTCGGCGATGGATCTTGATACGGGGACTGTACACGAACAACCGTACATGAGAGGATCAGCACCCACCCAGAGGATTCCCTCACAGGTGGTGTGTGCTGCTCTCGTGTGTAACAGCACCGTAAGATAGGGGCGATAGCGCAATCGCAACAAAGTCCGTGTGGCAGAGAAATTAGCAAGGACAAAAAGATATCAGGAAATGCATGTACGCATGCATAGAACGGGAGATCCGTTCTTGAAAGAAAAAAAAAACAGCACCAGGATCCTGAGCCTTGATGCATTGTGTTGAACCAGATACAGTGTCTGGATGTGTCGTGTCGGCCACGAGGATGCTAGACGAGACAAAGGATCAGAAAGAAATAAAACAAATGTTACGGGATGACCCCTTCAGGGCCCTCTCTGCAATGCTTTCGGTACGCCTTGTCTTCAGTTTTGACTTTGGCGTCAACGTGCGCACACATCTCCAATAGACGCATGCTTCTCAACACGCGACGTGCACTCGATCAAGCACGTGCTTCCCCGCACTCGCACACCTCAACAGGCGCACACCCCTATCTATGATGCGCATCACCCTTGTGGTGCACCTTGCTGATTATCAGTGCACGCAACACGCCTTGTGCATGCCCTCTCCTTTCATTGGGTACATCTATCAATGGCTTGGTCACTCCCTTAGTAATGTACCTTGGTCATAGCTACATGTCTCGGCGTTTCCTAACTAGGTACTGTACAGTAGCTTAGTTAGCAGTTCTCGCAGTAATCTAGCTAGGTATATAAGGGCTGCCAGTAGATCACTGCATCCCCAGCTTGTCCTTCTCGTCTTACCTTCACTGTAGAGGACGACAATGCTATTCCTTTCCTTTATTCTCTCTCGTTCCTTCTCTGATGCACGCCCTGGGGGCACCTAGTCGACTCCGACCGCCATATAACGACGACAGGCGAAACGAGGCTCGTTCGCGATGATCCCTGACAACAAATGGCGTACCATACATTAGCATTCTGAGTCAACACCCAACGATCCTGGCGATGCGTTTCTCCGATCCTAGTGAACAAGGGCGAGGTTCGTCCATGCTTCAAGGGGACAGGGGAGCCACACAATAATACACAGGGAAGTCGGCAGACCCAGGGGATTCCCCCACAGGTCGAGTGCCGGCCCCCGTGCGTAACAATGTGCTGTAGAGCGCGGTACGACGCCAGTCGTGGTGGAGGGAAAGGTGGTCCAGGGGTTCTGGGGGAACAGGGAGCCAGGGGATAGTACGCGGGGGAGTCGACAGACCCAGGGGATTCCCCCACAGGTCGAGCACTGGCCCCCGTGCGTAGCAGCACGCTGTTGAGTGTGGTACGACGGGCATGGTGGAGGGCAATGGGGAGGATGGGGACAGTCCAGGGGAGTGGCAGGGAAAGGGAAGGTGTGGGGAAGGTGGGAGTGGGAACGAGTTGCGTCTAGGTGCCCACAGGTACCTGTGAGTATTTCAACTCCACTCAGAGTCGACTGACGCGGCTCGTGACTAAGTTGCGTCGGGCCATTGTTGACGACATGCGTGACTCTGTTTGGTCGACCAAACAGAGGCAATGATGCGACTAAGTTGCTAAGTCCTCTTACTCTTCCCCGCATTCTCCCTCACGCCCTACTACCCCGCTCGCCTGCCCTCTCCACCCAGCTTCGCCCACAACCACCCAATGCACAGGACCGGAGATGCCCTCAACAGGGCTTTTTTTAGGTACGTCCACCATCCGTGCGTGCACACATATGCCCGCGCTCCCATCCCCCATCCCCCATTGTTGCCTGTGGGCAAGCCAATATGCCTGTGAGGGAATCCTCTGGGCTGGCTCTCCCCCACACGGTCAACTTCTACCCTGCGCAGCCACCATGCTGCAGATTCATTTGGCTGAGTAGGGTCGTTATTTTTTTTGCAGGTTGCTCCGTGCCCTCGCACGCTCTCCTCCCCCGACTCCACCACATCGCCCATGGGCAAACCATATAACCTGTGAGGGAATCCTCTGGGTTGGTTCTTCCCACTCGGCGATATCTACCCGGCCCAGTCAACATGCTCCGTCTCCCATTTGCGCGACGCAAACCGTGCTACTTGCTTCGGTCCCCTCTTCCACGCCTCTCACAATCTATTGAACCTGTGAGGGAATCCTCTGGGTTTGGATTGAAGCGGTGTCACGTGAACAAGGTCTCGATGAATGGCCATCCAAGATGGCAAGGCTCTCTCTGGCATTGCAGGGCACATCCTCCTCTCGGCTCTCTCCGGCAGTGCAGGTTGCATCCTCCTCTCAGCTCTCCCCGGCATCGCAGGCTGCCTCGTCCTCGTCCTCTTCAGCTTTACTGCTCTCTCCTCATCTGGCACCTCCTCTCCTTCACTACCCAATTGTGCACGAGCACCCAAACACTTGGACGGGTGTTGCACTCGAGAAGCAGACAGTGGTACCTGTTCCCACCTATTGCACCATCCTCTGGCCCGACAACGGCTGTCTCATCGGATCTCACACCTCCCATCTCCCGGCCCCTCCCCCTGTCGACCAACTCAGCAATTATATCGGCACCGATGGTTACTGGGTGGCGCGAGAGTACATGCTTGTCCCCCAGCTGTTCGACGCGACGGCGTCGCACCTTGCATACATCCCCATCCCTTCGAAGGAGGAGCACCGCAGCCACCCACTATTCGTCGTATCCCACGTGTGCAATATGGTCACACTGTCAGACAGGAACGGCTGGCTTATTCTGCGTGAGACAGCCCAGGCATGAAGATCATCCGCGAGGTCGAGAAGATCTTCAAGGACTACGATGAGGTCAATCGTGTCTTGGCACTCGCATATCCTTACTCCTATGACCCCCAACCCCTCGGTCGTCGTGCACATCTATGTCTGGGCACACACGCTCCTGATTGGGTGGTCGCAGCCACCAAAGTCTCGATCCAGTGGCTAACTGTGGACGGTGCGACCTCTCACGCCGAAGCTTTTCTCTATTGGCGGTGCCTTCAGCGGGGGGCGCTCGAGATTGTTACCTACATCAACTTCCTGGCCCACCTCACGCCTCACAAGGAGGCAAAGAAGTTCTTCCAGCAGTTCCTGCGGATGGAAGAGTTCGAGCGGCAGTGCTCAATCATGTGCACCCAGGATATCGTCAAGCATTTCTTCACGTTCTACAACTACGGTGCGCCCATGTACGCCCTTCTGCATCAAAAGGACTGGCTCATGCCCGACAACAAGATCGAGCCGGCGAGCGCGCCCCGTAGCTTGCAGGATGTGAATGGGAAGCTCAGTATGTCTCTGTTTGAGCTTACCAGAGTTTGCCACGAGTGTGGGTACTCGCGACGACCTGTACAGGTACTCGTCAGGTACACTGACAGGTACTTGTACTCATGAGGCACTCGCACTCATGGCCCAGAACCCGCACTCGTGTGGGTTTCGATTCCAGTCCAACGGGTACCCATGCTTACTTGTCCAGATAACGTGCGCCCATGGGTTCCTGGCCCTTGGGTGCCTGCGGGTACCTGATATAATTACTTGCGAGTGCTTGCAGGCCTGTACATACCTAGTGGTACTGTATGCATTAATATCATATCCTTATTCACTCGAGTTAGCATCAATGTGAACGTAGTATTTGAGGGCCCGCAGGGCCTGATGCGCAAAACAAAATACACAGCAAATAGGACAAGATACGGCAGGCTGCTACCCAGCTTCCTCTGCCTGCTCTCCCTTGGCCTCGTTAATCTTCTTCTTCAAGCGTTTAGCCTTGGCCTTGATCACTGACACCAGCTCTGCTTAAGGAAGAAGCGTTGGAATACCTGACTTCTCCCATGACACGAGCAGCGTCCCCGCCCAAATTGATTTGTCGTTCAGCGTGTGGCGCTTTTTCGACACCATCAGACCACTGGTTGAGAATGCACACTCCCCATCAGCCGAGGATGCTGTATAAGATACAATGAGTATCCAGTCCTCCGATAAGGGAAGGCATACCTGGTGCGGTGAGGGCATCCAATGCCATGTGAGCAAGCGGGGATGGGAGCATCACGTGTCAATGCTTAAGCGGGTCCTTGAGGGGGATGCACGGCGTGGCAAGGTAAGCTTCGAACTTGTCGACCTCGTCCAGAATGTCCATTTTGACTATGAACAGGCTGGCTGCATCAATTGCACTTACACCCTATAAAGGTGTCAGCCCCGAGCATGCTCTAGCCACCATACTTACCGATGTCTTCTCCGAGATCTGTGAGTTCGGAGGAGAAGGACGATAGAACTTGTTATAATGCTTGCACGCGGTATCAACCCAATCTGACTCCCAATTTTGCTGCTTAAAGTATGCGAGCTTGTACGTCGGGTCCATGACTGAGGGAGTTCGGGTATTCAGTATATAAGTAAGGTGTAGGTCAGATGGACTCACTCATCGCAAGGCGATAGATGATCGTGTTGTCCGTCTTTGCATAGTACTTGTTCAAGACCTTGATCCCAGTGAGAGTGCCTGCACAGATGGTGATGTCGAGGTCCTCGTTCTTCGTCGCTGATTGAAGCATGACTGTGAGGTTGTCAATAAGGGGGATGACAGTATGAATGAGAGGACAGCCCATGGCCTCCATATGAAGTGTGGCCCTGAGGAAAAGCTGCAGGCGGACCTAGTTCTCTAACAGGACGAAAAGACAAGCATGCACGCACCAGGAGCAGTTTGTGAAGCTTGTCGATGATCTTCCAGTGCGACTCGGTAAGGGCGAGGCCGCTGAGCTTGTACTTGGCCACCAGAAAAAGAGACTGGAGGACTGGCCGAACCTCGATGGCGTCGCCGAGCATGACCATCATATGGTTCCAGCGCATCTTGATTGGCCACCGGACAAGCTTCTCTGGGCACCCTTTGTTATGGGATGACGCCTTCCATGCCCTCTCCGCAACATTTTCGGTACGCCTTGTCTTCGGTTTTGACTTCGACGTCAATGTGCATGCGTGTCTCCAATAGACACGCGCTTCTCAACACACGACGTGTGCTCGATCAAGCACGTGCTTTCCCACACTTGTGCACCTCAACAGGCGCGCACCCCTATCTATGACGTGCGTCACCCTTGTGGCGCACCTTGCTGATTATCGGCACACGCAACACGCCTTGTGCGCGCCCCTTTCTTTCATTGGGTGTACATATCAATGGCTTGGTCACTTCCTTACTAACATACCTCGGTCATACCTATATGTCTCAGCATTCCCTTACCTAGCTACTGTACAGTTGCTTAGTGAGCGGTTCTCACAGTAATGTAGAAAGGTATATAAGGACTGCCAGTAGATCACTGCATCCTTAGCTTGTCCTTCTCGTCTTACCTTCACTGTAGAGGACAGCAATGCTACTTCCTTTCTTTTAACTCTCGTTCCTTCTTCGACGTGCGCCCTGGGGGCACCTAGACGACTCTGACCGCCATATAACGACGACAGGCGAAACAAGGCCCGTTCGTGACGATCCCTGACACCCTTTCACATGCACGTCGTCCTTCATTGCCTTGCGAAGCTGCTCGTTGTAGTGGATTCTCTTGGCCACACGAGTGAGCCGACGCAGTGCCTGCCTCACCACCTAGGATCCGTAGATTAATACAGGCTACTGAGAATAACAAGCCATGTACCTTTCGCGCCTCTGTCGTGACCTCAAACACCTCAAGGACGGCCTCTTCAATCTCGTCGATGATGGCTTGCTCGTCCTCATTGCGGAAATCAACGTCCTCGTCCTCGTCCTCGTCGATGATGCCCGCCTCTTGCTCCTTGTCATCGTTGTCATCATCGCCCATTGCATCCTCCTTGTCCTCCCGATCTTCCTCTGACTCCTTCTGCACCTCTTCCGAGCCTTTCTTTGGTGGAGGCGCAACGACGCGAATGATCGCCTGTCCCAGTAGTTAGACAATGCTTTATATAATAGAAACGAAACTGGAGCGTACCTGACAGGCCAGACTTAGGATATGCAAGATGCACAACACGTGCATGGTCAATCCGACCATTGCGGTGCCTGGCAGTCGCACATCAAGATGGTCAAACATCTTCACGATGTTCGCCCTGTTGTTGGTCGCGATCGCAAGCACCTGCAGCCATGTATTAAAAAGGTGAGATTGGGCAGCGCGAGAGCGTAGCACGCACCTTATTGGTCAGGTCAAAGTACTCCAAGCACTTGATGAGCTTGGTTGCTAGATACTCGCCCGTGTGTGACTCATCAAGCCAGATGAAGTCGAGGATGAGAGTCTTCATGGGGGACCTGAGAGTGGGATTACCGTCCTCGCTGTACCTGTACTCTGAAGCATCGAAGAAAAGGAGGACGACACCGAGAAAAGATATAACGTTGCTTGATTGCCAACCATTGAGCGCAAGGTGCACCGCGCCCGGTAAGGTCTGCAAGAACAAGAACGTTAACATGAGAAGGAGCGAGAACTGTGATCGTTCTTACTGCTATGTATTTCTTCAGGTTCTTGCGGCCAACCTCGAAGAAGTCCCGCATGTCCCTGGAGACCATGCTATCCGAGGGGAGGACAGTGTGGGGGTTGAACATAGACACGATCTTCACAAAGTACGGGTCCTCAGCGATGACAAACGGGCAGTAGGACATTGCGGTCCACAGCATGACGTAGACGCACAGTAACTCCTTGGAGTATGTACTGCTGTACGTGAAAGGGGTGACAGTGGTTTGGCCTTGCTCGTGGTGGCCCTCGTAAGACTTGACATGGTTAATCAAGTTGCTTGTGGACACGTCGTGGCAAGCGCGAACGATTGAGTGTTACAGCTTGACGCCTCTCCGACCCTATCAACATCACACCGTAACCTCAGCACACGCCCTAACATCGGCTCAGCACGCATCGGACGCCTCACCGAACGCGCGCCTCAATAGATGCACGTCACTCCGACAAGTGCGCGCCTCCTATAGAAGCACCTTGTTAGCGCATATCTATAAGCGGCCCGGACTTCAATCAGCAACAGCGACTAACAGGCATCAGCCACAGCCTCGGCCTTACTCATCACCTCGGCGATGACTCATGCTTAGTCGACGCCCTATTGTTCCTCCGCTTACATAACTATCTCGCGCACGGACCATGTATTAGTATATAAGGACTCCCTGCCTCCCTGTATTTCCCCAGCTCGTCCACTTGTACCCCAAGTGACCCGCAACCCACTGCTTCCCTCACTTTTCTGCTCTCTTCTCCTCACTGTTCGCCTCAACCCCACCCTTGCCACTAAGTTCGTGCAGCCTGGGGGCTCCTGCTCGCTAAGTCCTGACATTTGGATGAGCTCCCCCTACCCCACTCTGCACACGCTCACCCTCTCTTAGTGGCCCGCGTCACCATCGATTGGGATCTCGGTTTCCTAAACATCGAAGCCGCACCCATCAACCCGTTCACCGACTTCTCAGACGTCGACCAGTTCGCCTTCGCTGCAGGGCGCATCTGCCAAGACCCCGCCTCGTTCAATAACGTGTACGTCCGCATGCGCACGATCTTCGACTGCACCAGCGCCTGACGCGTCACCACCTACGCGTACGTTCGCGCCCGGCAAAGTCACAGCCCGGAGCTACAACGCCCGCGCATCATCTTCGGAGTCCTTGACGTGTTCCACGTCTACAACTCAACCACCACCAGCTTCCGCGTTCGACCGAGGCGCGCGCTTGTAGAGCGCCGACTATGCCGTACAACCGACTTTTCGCTGCACCCGCCCAGCCGGGGAATCTTTGGCAGCGTCCAAGAAGTGCTCGACGAGAACGAACAAGGGAACCGGAGGAGGAGAATCTCACGGCCAACGTTTTAGTGTTTCGTAGCGTACCGACGACCTGAAGAAGGCGTCACCCAAATCGATTGTTTGAAATCCGTGTGCGTAATTGCCCACCATTTCGGCGCCCAGTACTCGCGGAACACCCAGACCCGACCCCGACCTCGACAACGACGAGCGCGTTCCTGAAGCACACCGTGCACGAACTCCAGACAGCGACCTCTTGCATACCTCGCTCGACGATGAAAACTTTCCCGTCTTCTCTGCGGATCTCGTTCCCGCAGGATTCCAATTTGCGCCCAGCGGGCAATATCTCACCGCATGAACCCACACTGGCAAGTACGACGTCCTCTGGTACTGGACACGTGACCTTCACCCAGTTTTCAGATGGCTCGAACACCCGCACCTAGGAGACGCGTACCTACACAGGCACGACTTCATCGCGGCTAAAACCCTCGAACGCGCCGCACAAGCCCTATCCCGCGCTCAGTCCCGCGCGTCCAACCCTTCCCGACCACCAACAAGACCGCCAACTCGCCTCCGATCCGTCATGGTTGGCACGCCCCCACCAACATCCGTCGCCGGACCAGCATTCCGGCTGGCTAGCACGCGCCCCACAGAGCGCGCAGAAGAAGAACGGCCGCAACCGAGACCTGTGGCACCCGCAGCCACCCGAAGCACCACTCGGGTGGTCGAAGAATTCGAATGGCAGAGCAATCCTGCCGAGGACAGTGAAACCGAGACCGTCATGGACACCGGCAAGATGGGCGGCACTCCCAAGCCGTTCAAAGACGACCGCGATGACGCGCGCAACTACCGCACGCGTTGCATGATGCACTTCATGTGCAACCTGAAGACGTTTAAAACGGACCTGAGCTGTATTAACTTCTTCTGCCAGAACATGGATGGTGACATATCCAAAACGTGGGCCGCCTCCGTCCTCGAAGAGGTCATGGAAGACCAGCTGAGTCGAACCTTCCTACCGCGATGGTCGCTCACGCGCGTCTTCGAGGTATTCGTCGCGCAGTTCTCCCCGGTCGACGAGGAGACCAAGGCCCAAGCGGAGCTCGAGGAGATTGAGCAGGGCAAGGACACCGCAGCCGACTACACACTGCGATTCAACGTGACGGCCAAACGGGCCGGCTACAATGAGCGCACAGCGCTCAGGTTCTACCGCAAGGGCCTGAACGCCAACCTGCGCAGCAAGGTCGACGCGAGCAAGCCCTCGCGCATCACTACCCTGGGAGACTACCAGGAAGTGGCAAAACAGAAGGATGAGATGTGGCGGCGCGAGCGCGTCGAGCATCAAGCATGGGGCAAAGGTACACCCCCCGCCAAACGATCAAGCAATGACGCTGGCACCACCTCGCAGGAGAAGCGGCCGGTCAAGATCGCGACAGTCACCGGTGGCAAGAATGGACGCCCCGGGAAACTCACCGAGCCAGAGTGCGAATACCTGCGCAACAACGGCGGCTGCTTCTTCTGCCGCAAGATTGGGCATGTCATCCGCGAATGCCCTGAGCGCATTGCAGCGGGTATCCCTACGCACGAGCAAGGCCCCTCGACGACGGCGCGGGCGGCCAAGGTTGAGAAGGACGTCGACGAGGTAGAGGCCCTGGTAGCGCGCATCAAGGTGCTTGGAGGAGGGGCGATGGACCGAGCTAGCAAGGCGCTAGGCCCAGCGGATTTTTAGATGGTCCTCGCGCAACGTCGTCGCGTAGGACCCCATTTTCGGCTTGGCATAAGGACTTTATCGGTGTACTACCTCGTGAGCAGTCAATTGTATCAATCAAGGTCTCTGCTACTCACAATGCACAGACCCCGTCCATCAAGCTCCGAGGGAAGTTCATCGGCAAGATAACCGGCCGGCAAATCGACGTCTCCGCTCTGCAGGATAGCGGAGCGGAAGGAATTCTCATCGACGACAAGTTCGTCAAACAACATCAGCTAACGACCAGACCACTGGCACGACCTATTCCCGTCAAGAATGTAGACGGGACAGATAACGGAATGGGACCAGTGCGTCGATCGACCACCCAACGGCTACGTGTATACTCGGACGATGGTAGCTCTTATCACGAGGAAGACGTCGAAATGTACGTCGCCGACCTAGGCGACCAGGACATAATTCTTGGAACTGACTGGCTGCGGAAGCACAACCCGGAGATCGACTGGCAACAGGACCACGTCGACATGACACGGTGCCCGCCTGACTGTCTCCTTGCAAACCCGCCGGTCATGCAACTACAAACGGAACACTCGACCCCTCGGAAACCGCCGCCAGTCACATGCGAGGAAATCAACGACGAAGACGACACTACGCCCATATGCCGTGCAGCCTTCGACGACAACATCCCCGATGCGGAAACCCATGATCGGACACCTCCAGCCCAACCGACCCCCAGCGACGCCCCGTCAACACCAAGGGACCCATCGATCTCGGTTCCTTGGGTATTGGAGGGCTTATGGCTCGCCAGGATCATTCCAGACATCGCCACCTGCACCGTCGAAGACGGCGACGTCATCTTATACACGGAAGACTATACAGAGGACCCAGATGAGTCGTTCATTCCCGTACGTGCCGGTTCCACCAAGTCACAGCAACTGGCAGAGGCAGCCCTGGCCAAACAAAAGGCTAAAACGTTCGACGAAATGATCCCCGAGCAGTATCGCGATTTCACCAAGGTCTTCGACAAGGTGGCCTCCGAACGCCTCCCGGAACGGGGCGTTTGGGACCATGCTATCGACCTCAAGGAAGACTTCATGCCAAAGCCATGCAAGCTCTACCCGTTGTCACCTTCCGAACAAACCGAGCTGGACACTTTCCTTAACGAACAATTGTCTAAGGCGTATATCCGACCATCCAAGTCACCCATGGCGAGTCCGTTCTTCTTCATCAAAAAGAAGGACGGACGACTGCGACCTGTGCAGGACTATCGGCATCTCAACTCTGGCACGATCAAAAACGCGTACCCACTTCCGCTCGTTAACGAAATCGTCGATAAGCTCAAAGGCGCCCGGATCTTCTCCAAGGTTGACGTCCGTTGGGGGTACGAGAACATCCGCATCAAGGAGGGCGACGAGTGGAAGGCCGCCTTCCGGACCAACCGCAGACTCTTCGAACCCTTAGTAATGTTCTTCGGCCTCACCAACTCCCCGGCAACCTTCTAAGCAATGATGAACGAAGTGTTCAAGGATCTCATTGCCGAAGGTGTTGTGATCATATACATGGACGATATATTGGTATTCACGGACACCGTCGAGCGACACCGGGAAGTGATGCGACGAGTCCTGCGGCGACTCCAGGACAATGACCTCTATCTCAAGCCAGAGAAGTGCCTCTTTGAACAAACGGAAGTAGAGTTCCTCGGCCTCGTCATCTCGCACGACAACGTTGCAATGGATCCAGTCAAACTAGGCGATATCAACGAATGGCCCGTCCCAACCAAGGTCAAGGAAGTACAGTCCTTCCTTGGGTTCGCGAACTTCTACAGGCGCTTTATCAAGGACTTCTCGACCATAGCGCACCCGCTGTTTGAACTAACGAAAAAGGACACACCCTGGGATTGGTCAGAAGGTTGCCAAACCGCCTTCTTATGGCTTAAAGATGTGTTCACCTCGTCACCCATCCTGCTAATGCCTGACCACGAGAAACCATTCCGAATCGAGTGCGACGCCTCCGACTTTGCCACGGGCGCTGTCCTCAGTCAAGAGGGTGAGGATGGCCAATGGCACCCTGTTGCATATCTGTCCAAGTCTTTCAACCCAGCCGAACGAAACTACGACATCTTCGACAAGGAACTCCTCGCCGTTATTTGCACGCTTGAAGCCTGGCGGCACCACCTGGAGGGGGCCCAACATACGGTGCAAATCTTCACGGATCACAAGTGTTACGGCTTGATGCCTCACCCGCACACCACGGCGCCTCACCATAACGACGGAAACACGCCTAAACATCGGTTACAACGTATCGGACGCCTCAACAAGCGCGCGCCTCGACTAGACGCGCGTCATCGCAACAAGCGCGTGCATCACGATGAGCGCGCGCCTCCCATAGAAGCGCCCTGTCAGCACATACTTATAAGCGGCCCGGACTTCAGTCAGCAATAACGACTAATAGGCATCAGCCATAGCCTCGGTCTCAGTCATCACCTCGGCGATGACTCATGCTTAGTTGTCTCTCTATTGTTCCTCCGCTTACCTTATCGTTTCGCGCACGGACCATGTAGCAGTATATAAGGAGTCCCAGTTCCAGTATAATTCCTCAGCTCGTCCACTTGTCCTACCAAGTGACTCGCAATCCACTGCTCTCTTCCTCCCTCTCTCGCCCTTCGTCTGCCTCAACCCCTATCGTCACTAAGTCCGTGCAGCTCGGGGGCCCTTGCTCGCTAAGTCCTGACAACAAGAACCTTGAGTATTTCACGCAGTCGCAGAAGCTTAACCGCCGACAAGCTAGGTGGTCCTTGTACCTGTCTCGCTTTGACTTCGAGCTTCACCATAAGCCCGGCAGCTCTAACCGAGCAGACGGCCTGTCCCAATGACCGGACCACTCGGAAGGAGTCAACAGCGACAACGAGGGGAAGGTCCTCTTCCACATCCGAGCAGCGAAACCAATGGATATTGACGACATCCAAAAGTGCATCCGGACCTCAAAGACCATAGACGACGAGGTCCTGCAGGCGCTCATGGTCATCAATGAAGATGGACCCCCCTTGCTAAGTTGTACCCTTGGTGATTGGGAACAACGAGATGGGCTCACGCTCTACCGAGGACGGATATACGTACCCAACGATGCGGAACTGCGACGGGACGTAGTTCGCCTTTGCCACGACACGCCCGGCGCAGGACATCCAGGACGTTTCCGAACGCAGGAACTGGCAACACGCGACTTCTGGTGGCCAGGCCTATCCGTCTTCGTCCGAGAATATGTCAAAGGCTGTACCATCTGTCAAGTCACCAAGAACCTCACCCATAGGCCATCGATTCCCTTGTTACCGAACCCAATTCCCGAACGGCTGTTCCAGACGCTGACAACAGATTTTATCACCGACTTACCAGAATGCAAGGGGTTCGATTCGATAGCTGCCTACGTCGATCAAGGTTACAAGATGGTTTACCTGGCACCCACTAACAAGACCGTTGATAGTCTGGGGTCAAGCGACCTCTTCATGCGCTATGTTTTTCCCCACACCGGTCTGGTAGAGCAACTCATTTCAGACCGAGGTCCACAATTCGCGAGCACCACTACGCAAGAGCTTTTGAAACGACTGGGCATCAAGTCCTCACTTAGCACGGCTTATCACCCTCAGACAGACGGCCAAACTGAGCGCTTCAACCAGGAGCTCGAACAATACCTGCAAGCCTTTTGTAACCATCGGCAGGACGACTGGGTGGATTGGTTACCTATCGCGCAGTTCGTTCACAACTCGCGCGTTCACTCGGCTACGGGCAAGTCGCCTTTTGAATTGTTATACGGGTTCACTCCGCGTTTCTATCCAGAATTCACGACCAAATCGAACTTCCCCGCCTTAACTGAACGCCTCGAACGGCTCAACGACATTTGCGAAGAAGCCCAGGCCAGCCTGTGAATGGCTGTGGACGTCATGCACGACCAGCACGGCGATTCAAAAGCGACCTATGTTCCATTCAAGATCGGCGACAAAGTCTATCTGGAGGGAAAAAACATCCGCACGACCCAACCCAAAGCTAAGCTTGGAGCTAAGCGTTGGGGACCCTTCGCGATCATCGACGTCCTAGGTCCGCTCACATATCGACTCGACATCCCCAAGTCCTGGAAACGCATCCACCCGGTATTCCATGCATCGATCCTCACGCCTGCCATCGACACCGACGCCCACAGGCCCAACTACCTCGAACCTCCCCCAGAATTAATCAACAATGAGGAGGAATGGGAGGTCGAGATTGTCAACGGAGGACCGGTCGGACGGGGGTTTAACTACCTCGTCCATTACATCGGCTATTCGGACACCGAGAATCGCTGGACTCCCATGAGCCAGCTCAAGAATGCCAAGGAAGCCATCGCTGAGTACCACGAGCGTCACCCCTCTGCACCCAAACCGCAGAACCTCGCTCAATTTTTATCAGGGAAAAGCAAACCCACACCCAAACATGCTCCCGGCGTAAGCACATCCTAAGAGGGGGGTAATGTTACGGCTTGACGCCTCTCCGACCCTATCAACGTCACACCGTAACCTCAGCACACGCCCTAACATCGGCTCAGCATGCATCGGACACCTCACCGAACGCGCGCCTCAATAGATGCACATCACTCCGACAAGTGCGCGCCTCGCAATAAGCGCGCGCCTCCTATAGAAGTGCCTTGTCAGCGCATATCTATAAGCGGCCCGGACTTCAATCAGCAACGGCGACTAACAGGCATCAGCCACAGCCTTGGCCTTACTCATCGCCTCGGCGATGACTCATGCTTAGTCGACGCCCTATTGTTCCTCCGCTTACATAACTATCTCGTGCACGGACCATGTATTAGTATATAAGGACTCCCTGCCTCCCTGTATTTCCCCAGCTCGTCCACTTGTACCCCAAGTGACCCGCAACCCACTGCTTCCCTCACTTTTCCGCTCTCTTCTCCTCACTGTTCGCCTCAACCCCGCCCTTGCCACTAAGTTCGTGCAGCCCGGGGGCTCCTGCTCGCTAAGTCCTGACATTGAGACCTCAGGATCCCTGCAGAAAGAGGTAGAGTGACGTCATATGATACAGCAGCCCACTTATGTCTTGCATACGAAGCGATATTTAATGGTCCCATTGCGCCCCTCGATAATGGATGGAGGGCTGATGAAGTGGTCATAGGCCGGCGAGGACCAACTCTCAAGCTGCTCCTCTAACAGGGGATGCGTCAGAGATAAACATACGCCAATGCACAGACAGGCGTACCGAGAATCTCCGCCGGGGTCTTGTTTTCAATGTCGTATTTTTCCGCGAAGATCTCTTGAGGAGTCCTCTTCCGCTTTCATGGAGGGGTGTCCGTGTCGGAAGGGAGAGGGGATGAGGGTGTACTCGAGGGTGGAGAAAGGGATGAAGGATGCAGGCTGCTCTTTGCCTGGGAGCGGCGGCATTTGGCAACATCTCTGCCTCTCGGCATGATCAGACGTGTCTGTATGTTGAGAACGACGTGTGAGCAGGAAGGTCTCGATGCAAAACTTGATTTACTTGGCCGACTTTTATCCTAGAGGATGATAGTTAGCGAAGACGAGAGGTACCCAGTTGTTGCACGCAGACGTACACGAGATGCTACCAGCCATGAGGCTAAACATGCCTAGATAGATTCACGATGTTGTATCCACTGTCTTTGGCAATCCTAAGGCGTCAGTATGCACCCAGAGGATTCCCTCACAGGTGATGAGCGAGACAGTTAGCCAATGCGCATCTGGAATACGAGCGAGATGCGAGAGAGTCAGCACTTGCCCAGAGGATTCCCTCACAGGCGATGTGTGCTACTCTCGAGCATGGAACAGGTGCAGAGGATCAGCGATAGTGCGATCGCAAACATTGCAAAGACATCAGAGTCAGTGGTGACAATAAGATATCGAAAACCAAGGAGCGAGCGATGGCATCGGCATGTGACATGAGTCGGCGCCACATAAGTCAGCACCACATACTAACTCGAGTCGATCGCAGACACAGTCTGCCATCTATTGCAGAGGCAGTGTTCAGCAATCGGCTCATATGTTGATACGAAAGTCATACAACGTACCCATGCATCCCGTACAGTGGGAATCCTTTTTTTCAGCAACGAAGGGTCCTGCGATCGGACCGAGATGTTGAAGGCAGAATGCGTTGTGTCCCCCACGAGGCAGCTAAACGAAGGAGCAAATCAGAAAGTAATGGCAAAAGCGAACATACCGAACGTACCGCGCATCAGCATTCCAGAGAAACACCCAATGGCCCTGTCGACAAAGGATCTCGATCCCGTCGAGCTACCTCCATGCCACCTAGCGTCTGTGAGACGATCGTACTTGAAAGGAGCACACGTGGAGGGATCAGCTGACCCAGGGGATTCTCCCACAGGCAGATAGCCAGCCCCCGTGCGCAACAAAGCGCTGTTGAGCGCCATAATGAAGACAGGCCAGGTGTGGGAAGTGGGCGACCGTGGATGAGGGGATGAGCGGGATCAGGGACACAGGGTATAGTGCACGGGGGAGTCGGCCAACCCAGGGGATTCCCCCACAGGCAGATAGCTGGCCCCCGTGCGCAACAAGATGCTATTGAGCACCATAACGAAGAGGGGGAGGAAAGAGGGAGGCAGGTGAAGGGACTTGTGGGACCAGGGAGGGCGTGGGGTATAGTGTGCGGGGGAGTCGACCGACCCAGGGGATTCCCCCACAGGTCAATGGCCAGCCCCATGCACAACAGGACACGGTTGAGCGTCATAACGAAGAGGAGAAGGAGAGAGGAAGGTGGGCGAGAGCGGGCAAGGGGACGGGTGAGGCCAGGGGCATGTGGGGAAAGTGGGGGAGAGCGCAAGTCACATCGAAGTGCCCACGGGTACCTGTGAGTCTTTTGACTCCACTCGAAGTCACCCGACATGGCTCGTGACTGAGTCGTGTCAGGCTGTTGTTGACGACGCACCCGTGACTCTGTTTGGTCAACCAAACAGAGTCCACGACACGTCTAAGTCGATTCCTGCCTCTTACGCCCTCCACGCCTTCCTCCTTTCCTCCCTCCCCACCTCCCTCGCCCCCTACCATCGACCCTGGAGGACGCCCTCGCCACTACGGGCCGAGGTTTTTTTTTAAAGGTACGTTCTCCACTTGGTCGCACATCTGTGCGCACATACACGCACCTGCGCTCCCCATCCCCCATTGTTGCCAGTGGGCGAGCCAACATACCTGTGAGGGAATCCTCTGGGCTGGCTCACCCCACACGACGACTTCTACCCTGGCCGGCCGCCTTGTCATGCTGCGACCCTACCTCGGCCTGGAGTGACAACCCCTACAGGTTGCACTTCACACACCCCTACCCTCTGATGTCGCCCGTGGATACACCGTTAAGCCTGTGAGGGAATCCTCTGGGCTGGCACACTCCACACGGTGATTTCTACCCTCAACAGTCATCTTGGTCCGCGTCCGCTTCGCGCCTCTACTTCGCACCTCCTTTTGCGTCTCCTCTTGGTCCTGCGTGGCTTTGTAGTCCCACATCTCTCGCAATCCGTATAGCCTGTGAGGGAATCCTCTGGGTTTGGATTACCGCGATGTTGTATCAACTCGGTCTCAATGAACGGCCGTCCAAGATGGCAAGGCTCTCTCCCACGTCGCAGGCGGCGTCCTCGGCATCCTCTTCAAGACAACCGGTGGCCTCGTTGTCCGGTCTCCCCAGCTTATCCGCTGCTCCTGCCGTCCACCGCTACCACCTCACACGCAAGCGCCCGAATGCCTGGAAGGGAACTGTCATGTGCAACAAGCCCAAGGACCTCCCCGTCTCCGTGTATCGCACCGTCCTCTGGCCAGACAACGGTGTTCTCGTCTCGACCAACACCACTTATCTCCCCGCGCCTCCTCCCGTCGACCAGCTTGAGAATTACATCAGCCCCGACGGCTACTGGCCCAGGCGCGAGTACACCCTCGTGCCTCAACCCTTCGACTCGACAGTGCCGCACCTCGCCTACCTTCCTGTCCCTTCAAAGGAAGACATCGTCAGCCACCCTTTCTTTGCCCAAGCACACGCTCACAACATGGTCCTGCTGTCGGACCCCAAAAGGAAAGGCCGGCTTGTTCTGGGCGCTGACAGCCCGAGCATGGAGCTCATCCGCAAGGTCAAGAAAGTCCTCAAGGACTACAAGGAGGTCGAATGCATCTGGACCAGCATCTGACCCTACTCATACGACCCTGAGTCCCTTGGTCGTCGCGCGCATCTCTGTGTAGGTGCACAGGCTCCCAGTCGGGTGGTCGCGGCAACAAAAGTCGCAATGCTGCGACTGACCTTCGATGGTGTCTCCTCCCATGCCGAGGCCTTCCTTTACTGGTGGAGCCTTCAGTGTGGGGCGCTTGAGCTCGTCGCATACATAAACTTCTTCGCGGATCTCATGCCTTTTCAGGAGGTCAAGGACTCATTGACGCCGTTCCGCCGGATGCAGGAGTTCCACCACTGCGGCTCGATCTTGTGCTGTGGGGACACCGGCACGCATTACTTTACCTTTCAGGACTACGGCGTGCCGGCGTACGCCCTCCTCTATCGCAGGAACTGGAATGTTCCTGACGAGAAGATCAAGGAGGCAAGTGAGCCACGCTGCTTGCACACTGTTGACGGCAAGCTTAGTACGTGCCTCATCTTACCTTACGAAGTTTGAGGCTCATCGCGATTTCAGGCAGCATGGAGACCCTGCACAAGTTCACAAAGCCACCGCAAATGACAAACTGGAATTGCTTTGAGCGGACGGTGCATGGGAACTTGCCGGACTTGGTCAAGCACGCAGAAGGTGAGACAGGGCAGAAGGTGTCGGAAGGGAGCAGGAAGGGCAAGGGGAAAGGCAAGGGGAAGAAACGAGCGGCGGAGACGGACGGCGGCACAGAAGAGCGGCTCGGAGACCTGCCATCCGAGGATGTGGTGAAGAGGTTCGCCAGCACAAACGGCTTCTTCGTCCGCCAGGTGCAGGTCACACAGATCCCGTGCTTGGCCCATTTCCCTTGCATCCTCGTGTGGTTCGAGCAGTCGCTTTGCCAAGCGATGGACCACCTTCAACTCCTTGTGCACGTCCCAGGCTACATTGACTCATATTTCCCTCCCCCCTCCCTGTTCTACATGGTGTGCTCGGAGGACCGTCTCTATCGCTACATGCGCATGACGGTCCTGCTCATGCCTTTCCTGGTGCAACGTGTCGCGCGATGCGGGTTCCGACGCCTCCCTGCTAGCATGTGGTGGGAGATCCTGAATGGTGAGTACTGGCTCTTCCGATGGCCGAAGGAGAAGTGGGGGGAGTTCTCGATGGACGGAGATTTCTGGCGCTACGGCGGCAAGGAAATCTTCGGAGAGGACAATGTGCGGCAGATTGCAAGGGGGGACTGGACGCCGAGGATGGGCCACCTCTTGTGCAGGTGTGAGCCGATGTGCGAGAAGATCACATGCGATGGCAAGATCATTAGCCAGCTTGTCCACGATGTGATCTTCAGGCTCAACCAGTGGGCCCTCCTTCACCAACTGTCCATGCTCTCGGAGAACGCGCTGCGGGAGGCCAGATACTTGGCAGTGGTTGACGGCCCAGTGAGGCACGTCACACCAGACTTCCTCTCGACAATGCACAAGGCGGGCGCTGTGGTGGACATCAAGAGCATCATCATGAAGGGTGAGACTGTCCCCTCGCATGGGTGGCTGAAGTTCTGGTGCGACTTTGACGAGCACGAGATCAAGGACTGCCACAAGCATCTCCACATGCTGCGGCACTTCCTCCTCTTCTTCAATGACCACACCAACTACTTCAAGGGTCGGGAGGGCTGGCAGGATGTGGGCATGCTGGGAGCACAGCAGCTGGGGTCCTTCAATGAGACCAAGCTCAACAGCGTCACGCAGGAGTACCTGGACCGGTTTGCGATCAGCTGCCTGCAGGCCAAGCAGTGGCCAATAGACTTCTTCTACACAGCAGAAGTGTGGGAAAGTTCTGTGTACTGCTGGTCTTGTGCGATGCCTGCGCCCTTGAAGTTCAGCTGCGACGACTTCGGCAACCTGTCCGACGAGGATGAATAAGTAAGTGAAATCTTTTTATATCTCTGACATGGCTCAATATGTGGCCATCCAGACACATGCACAAGAAAGGACGTTTTTTTTGTATTAATTGTATTTCTACTTGCATATCATTGAGCTTTCAAAGCTCCGCTTTTTTGCTGTCATGTACATCTCATCTCATCATGGTTATCGCAATAATATCTACGCAGGTTTCTGAAAAGGCATGATAATAATTCAGATGAAAGAAACTCATGGGTTACTTGCTGTTGCAGGTACCCGGACTCGCACACAGGTAACTCAAAGGTAACCTGCACTTGTGAGTACTTGTACTGACTTCTTACTTGCGGGTACCTGCAGGCATCTGCAGGCACCCACATTGACAGGTTACTCGCAGGTACTCATCACGAGTGCGGGTA
>MU273783.1:9157-30204 GCA_022160365.1 Vararia minispora EC-137
AGCTAGTGACACGCTAGCAAACTGAAACTTGTACTGTGGGGGTGTATTCGAGCACCGAGGAACTCCTGCGATGCGGGGCTGGTGGTGGTATCTGTTGTTACAGGGAAACTCTCTCTCTACTCTAATGGGACTGCCTGCAAACCCTAACCCTGCCGCTCCCCTCTGCCCTTCTACTCTTACAAACACGCTAGAACTCTACCCGCACTCTGGGACTGTCCCGCTGCTATTACAGACGCGTCAGAACTCTGCCCGTGCCGCCGTACCACTTCTCTGCTGTTACAGGCCATCTAGAACTCTATCGGCTCAAACGGGACTGTCCCGCTGGAGGCCCAACACATCAGAACTCTGCCCGCGTGTTCTGTGTACTCTTCCGGCGGCCCAGCGGTAGAGAACTCTCCGTCCGCCTTTTGGGACCGCCACCAGCTGCGCCTGCGACTCGTCGTGTTTTGTAAAAAGGGTTCTCGCTTGACGGGACCGAGCACAAGGCGCGCCCCGTTGACCATACGGTGCGATGGATCGGCGGGTTGCTGTCCTGCGCCTAGTCCCGCTAGTCAGGGGCTGTCCCGGAAGCAGACTTGTCCCCTGTGTCACGATTTTCCGGGGTATATCAGCGTCGTAGAAGAAAGGGACAGTTTTAAAGGAAAGAAAGTAGGATTGCCGATCTCTGGAAGGAAGGTAGAATGAAAAGGACAAGCTGGGGTGCTGTGATCTACTGGCAGCCCTTATATACCTTTCTACATTACTGCAAGAATCGCTAACTAAGCAACTGTACAGTAGCTAGATAATGTCAGGACTTATCGAGCGATTGCCCCCGGGCTGCACGGACTTAGCGATAAGTGGAGAGGAGCTTGAGGCGACGAGGGGAGAGGGCAAGAGAAGTGGGATTGCGGAGTCACTTGGTGGGACAAGTGGACGAGCTGAGGAAATACAGGGAGACAGGCAGTCCTTATATACTAATACGTGGTCCGTGCACGAGATAGTTATGTAAGCGGAGGAACAATAGGGCAGCGACTAAGTGTGAGTCATCGCCGAGGCGATGAATAAGGCCGAGGCTGTGACTGATGCCTGTTAGTCGTTGTTGCTGACCGAGGTCCGGGCCGCTTATAGATATGCGCTGACAAGGCGCTTCTGTGGGAGGCGCGCGCTTGTCGAAATGACATGCGTCTGTTGAGGCGCGCGTTTGATGAGGCGTTCGATGTGCGTTGAGCCGATGTTGGGGCGTGTACCGAGGTTATGGTGTGGCGTCGATAGGGTCGGTGAGGCGTCAAACCGTAACAGATAAGGGAATGCCGAGACATGTAGGTATGGCTGAGGTATGTTAGTAAGGAAGTGACCAAGCTATCGATATGTACACCCAATGAAAGGAAGGGGTGCGCACAAGGCGTGTTGTGCACACCAATAGTCAGCAAGGTATGCCACAAGGGTGACGCGCATCATAGATAGGGGTGCACACCTGTTGAGGCACGCAAGTGCGGGGAAGTGCACGCTTGATCGAGCGCGTGTCGTGTGGTGAGAAGTATGTGTCCATTGGAGATGTGCGCACGTGTTGACGCCGAAGTCGAAACCGAGGACCAGGCATACCAAAAACATTGCAGAGAGAGCCCTGAAGGAGCCATCCCATAACAATGGTTGCTACATGAATATCTCCTATTCTCTGAACCAACTCAGAATAAACACAAATCAGCTGATGTGGAACCTTTGCGCGTACTGCTGCTTCTTCCTTTTACCCTTTACTGATTGTGCAGAAGGGCGGACATTGTATCGTGCACATTGTGAGGTGTACGAGAATTTCCCAATGCTGGACGGCATTGTTGAAGGCTGATGAGAAGATCAAATGCCTCCCAGTCGGCAGAGCTCAGCCCGAGTATGGAAGAGCTGCCAGTATGGCCATTTAGCAGAGCCCAAACACACGGGCCGGAGTCCAACACATGAAACACATCCAAGGCCGCGGATGGCAGCTAACATCCGCTCTTGAGCGTGCTGTGCACTGGTGGTCCTCAAGGATAGCTGCAGAGTTCCTTTGAATCCCTACTCCGGATCTGTATCACAATAGCATTGCCTGAGAGAAGCATCTTCTTTGCGATGCTTGTGTTAAGGATCATCTACCACCCTGACAGTGCTATTATGCACTTTGTGTTACCTGAATCTGGCTCACTGCTCTGGGAGCCCATACGCGAGGTGTAAACGGAGACCACACACTTGCTAAAAGCAGACTGGCACAATGAAGAGCACAGGATACGACACCGCTTACACTGCGGGTATTAGCATGATTAGGGACACTAGCAGCCTGAGCTATGCTTTGCAAACAATTATGAAAGGCCTGGTTGAGATATCAGTTAACAGGGTCACAGGAGTGCATTCCGCTTTTAAGTTGACATTGGACAGACCCCGTCCAATGGTGATCAAAGCCTCGAGCTCAATGGATACTGATAAACAAAAGGCATAAACCGACTCAAAGAGATATGGTATAACCAGGCGAAGTGGCTATGTGAAAGTAAACTCAGCCCAGGGACTGGTGGTTGATGCACTAGTACTGCCAGTGGCTGCATTCTTCCCTTTCCCTTCATATGTAGACAATATTTTGCTGCTCTCTGCGACCCGCTTATACGTCTCCACAATGTCCCTTACAACAAAACAGCCCACAGGCGCACACGTAATGTTGTTGTGACACAATGGGCAGGTGTACCACCCCTTTCGGAACAGCTCCACGAGACAGTTCTCACAGAAGGTGTGACCACAGTCATTGAGCCTGTGAAAAGGTGTAGGCAGATGCAAAAGGGATGAACAAGAATAGGTATGTACGAGCAGGCTTTCCGCATCCTGGTAATACATATCTTGCAGGTTATATGTGATTCAATAGCTTCCAGGTAGTTCTGTGAATGGCCTGCTAGTGAGGGATGTAGTCGCATAGGCGCTGCACGTTGCACACCTCGTGAATTTGTATAAGCCCTTCTTTCTTCTCCTCTAGTCGCTCACAGGATGTACGTGCTTCCTTCAGTAAATCTTGAGCCTTTGTTGTATCTGCAGCCACTTTTGCGGCTCACTGTATGTATTTATGACAGAGCTAGACCAGGGGATTAAATGTTGCTCTGGGTTGGGCGCTAGATCTTCGCAGTAGGAGCTCACATCCTCTGCCTTCATCATTTCCTGTCTGAGCATGAACATGTCAATGTTCCCAAGGTCTGTGATTGGCATAGCAGTGCTAGCAACAACTTGTGAACAATGTTGCCTGTTGGGCACAAGGAAAGGAATCAACTCCGTGTCAAAATCAAATGATGCAAAGATGGGCTTTTCTGAGATTGACAGCCCCAAAGTTGGACAGGGTGTATACAAAGCATGAAGTTAGCATGAAGGTGGATGGAGAATTGAGACGAGCAATGGAGAAAGGAAGAAGTGAGACTGCCATACAGCCCTACTGCTCAAGTCATCCTTTCTCATCAGTAGGTGCCAGCCCAGCAGCAGAGCTCCACGTTGTTGCCCTGACTAGTCAGAGTTAGAGCCTGCTTTCAGGCATATTTGGGAATATACATAGAATTCTCATTCATGAAATGGTCGGTACATGCGTATGATGTGCAGAAAACAAAAATAGAAATCAATGCAAATATAGTTTCTTTCCAGCCGTTTGAAGTGATGGTGTGTGCAAGAGGGTCAGTAAGATAAGTGTCAGAATGCATGCCCTCCTTGTGACAGAGGGTGTAGTACAGTGGCGCGGCAGCATGTCAGTGGGTGGATGTCATGGGGAGCAAAGATTGAAATCCAGGTCATAGTTGAGGTGAGGCAAGGATGTGAGAGCGAGAGCCGATCAACGTTGGGGTCACTGATGATAGCAAAGGGAGAAGACTTACAATGGGGAGACAGTATGATCAGGCAGGGCTTGGCAAGGCACTGGAGGAGATCTAGCCCCTGGGTAGGATCAACTCAGAAGGTGAAGTTGGTGGCGGCAGATTTGATAGAGTCAGGAAAGACATGCAGTTGAGAAGCTCAAGGCTGGCAGCCAAAGACGCGATATGCGTCACAGATGGTGGGCCAGAGGGGTGTGGTTGGCAGGACGAGAGGGCAACAGCAAAGAAGGCAGTGTAGTGACGAAAGCGGAAGGGGGCTCATTGTACAAATGTCTGTGCATCAGGTTGTGGAACTAGACAAGTACAGAAGGGGCTGATGCAGAGTGTTGATTCTGATCGGGTCCAGTAGAAGGTCTTCAGAAAAAGTGACGCAATGTGTTCATATGCTTGACACGTCGGCTTGGGCGCATCGTTGGCGCCGGTGTATGGTCAACAATGGGCACAGGACCTATCACAGAGCTTCCTACCTATAACTATATTCATCTCAATGCCCTATATTCAACACAGTGAGTGTCCCCTTGTGCTTGCTGTCCATCGCCACTGGTAGCCATACTCAGGCCCAAAGGAGTTGCATTCCTGATCAGTCAATTTGAAGTAAGAGAGCCTGCCAGCTCACTGAACTGACACCGTGTCATGAATGCAAGTTTTGCAGGCCCTTGCAGGATTCTTGTGTGACTATCGGCAAATCACATGAAGTCGAACTGAGCTAACTTTGTCCTCTATTCCTATTCAGGTCCCTATTGCATGCTGCAAGGGCACACGTTGTCACGCTACCACTACTCAAGCGCCTGTGCATACAGTTCAACAGGGTTCGTCTCTTACATTTCTCCATAGCTTGTCATAACTGATGTAACTACAGCTGAGGACCTGTTTGTCGGCGCCAAGACTTTCGCACCCAGAATACCGCTGAACTGCAAGACCTTCCAGACAAGCTACAGCTTTGGTTCATTTCTGGAAGAGGCTATTCTGACCGCAAATGCATACTATGACTCACAAGCCCTGCACAAGCCTGAGATCGATACTCCGCGCTCTCCTACATCATTCACGCCTCCCCTCGTATGCTTCTTAGGCCCATGCACTCCTCTCCCTCAGACAGCTGTCCCTGTCAACCCTGTTGGGTTTGGCATTGATGCTGACAGGCTTGTGCAGTGCCTTCTCAACGTTGCCTCCGGCCTTGAGGATTGTACCCCACCTGCCTTCTCCCCTCTGCACATGAGAGCTGGAGGCCATTCAATACAGAGAGCCCCGACCTCTTGTTGCTATGCAGCAGCCCACGGTCTGCATCTGGCTATTCCAGCCCCGAAATACCCCTTTCCCAGGCTGTCTTTGAGCCCAATCTGTCCAAAAAGCGGAAGGCTCATCATGGTACATGCCAGTTTTCCAAAAAGCAGAAGAGGAAAAGATATGCTGTTGCTGATGCTGCTGACTCTGCTGCCAAAGCTGTAGGCGGAACTGGCCTAGAGACTAAGAAGGGTGGTGGATTAAAGTGCCGCCATCGTGCCAGGGACACCTGTGAGCGGATCCGTCATAGCCCTTGGGGAAAAAGCATAGCCCTTACTTTGAAAAACCCCGGCCATTCCTGATCATAGCTGTCAACGCAGACGCTGAAGTGAGATACTCTGTCAAATGAAGAGGATACACCAGCAGCCACACCCGTTCAAGCAGCCCTGCCAGCAAAGACGGTCGTCCGCTATTGCCGGAGCAGCTTGACAAGCTGGGCTTCTACCGCTACGAATGGGACACTTTGTATGCTTCCTCCATCCTGCCCTGACACCCTGCTCATTACCTTCCAGTTTGACACACCTTGTCCTCAACGATGAAGAACGAGTTATCATGGTTCTTGTGGGCAATCCCTCTGAGGATAATCGGTGTCCACCTGAGCAGTGCTGGTGTATTCTGCTTCAGCGACTTGCCAAGAAAATGGAGGCAGAGAGGTGTGAAAACACAGCCACATTCGACAGAAGCCATTGTTGTGGAGTATACTCTGCCCTCTTGTTTGGTCAATCGTACAGAGGGGGGCAAAAGATACGTCCACCTCTGTTCCTTCCTTCATACAGCTTAGCTTTTCCCAGAAGCCACAGGCCCTTCATCTTAGCATGGCCCATCACTGCCTTGCAGAGTGCCTGAAAAACAACAAGGACTTGCAGCGAGTAGCTGGTTTCCAGAGTGGTACATTCACACCGGTCAGCTTGTATGCAGTGCTAACTCCTGTTACAAGAGATTCTCACGTCATACTTTCCCCTCGCCTACCAACACCTTTGGGCTGCCATGTGAAGGCTGCAGGCTTGGGATCCCTCCTTCACTGCACTATTTCTGAATTCAGTGTATACCGCCGGTGCCATGAACTTTGGGCCTGAGACATGCTGCGACACACACTTTGATGTCAGAACCTATCCAGGCCTACCATGTGCTGTCACAGCCTTCAGCGACTTCAATCCAAACAGAGCAGCCATCTGGTTTTACACAATCTTAAAGTATATTTCCACTTCCCTTCAGGAGCTACCATCCTTCTTTCTTTGGCAGGAATTTGCCATGGGAATGCTGTAATTCAACCTGGTGAGACAAGATACTCATTCATCAAGTTTTGCCCAGGTGATCTCATGCGCTGGGCTGCATATGGTTGTCGCCCTGCAAAAGGCTTCTCAATTTGTTAGCGCGCTCAGATGGATGCTGATGCAATAGAGGGTTGGAAGCACCATGTTATGGCTTGACACCTCACCCACACCCTATGGCGCCTCACCATAATGACGGAATATGTCCAACATCAGTTACAACATATCGGATGCCTCGTCAAATGTGCATCTTGACAGACATGCATCATCCCAACAAGTGTGCGCCTCGCAACAAGTGTGCGCCTTTCATAGAAGTGCCTAGTCAGCGCATATCTATAAGCGGCCCAGACCTTAGTCAACAGCGATCGTTAATTGGCATCAGTCATTGCCTCAGCATTAGTCACCACCTTGGCCATGACTGTGCTTAGTTGTCTTACTATTGTTCTTTTGCTTACATTATCATCTCTCGCATGGACCATGCCTCGGGTGTATAAGGACTGCTTGCTCCCATATAATTCCCCAGCTCGTCCACTTGTACCACCAAGTGACTTGCAATCCACCACTCTTCCCTCTCTCTCTCACTGTCTGCCTCAACTGTCCATCCTCACCACTAAGTCCATGCAGCCTGGGGGCTTCCGCTCGCTAAGTCCTGACACACCAGCTGGGGCGATTCTCAAAGGTTTGGGAGTTAGACGAAGATCGGGCATGGGCTCAAGAATAAGAAGGCCTTGAGGCTGTTTAATAGTACATTGTTCAATTACATCATAGATAGTACATCCTGCTATAGAATTTTTGCAATATGCCGTGTGCTGTGACTTGAGCGAGAACACCTGCGACAGTCTTTTACGATCGCCTGCCTTGGTCAACCTATTGTTGGGGGCGAGCTCGTAGTACTATTTAGGAACTGACGTCAAATTCTGTCCAAAGGGGTCACTGATCAGTTTGGAGGTGAGACTATTGTAGTGCCTGGCTTCATCATGGTGCATGAGGGTAGGAGTTGCCGCAGCATATAATGGATGTCACGACAAGACCACAGACTTCTGCACCCATCCCCACACTAACCGCTACCAGAAGCTTGCTTGGTAAATTCATTCTCTCTTGCCCATCTCACATAGGGCCTAATTGGCCTAACCATACAGGCAATGACTGAAAGTAAGAGCAAGGGGCCAAAGTGGACAGCCGCGAGTCGAGAGGTAAGTCAGAGAAGATGAGAATCAGATGGGCAGGGCTATATAGAGCAGGGAAGTGAACGCTCCTGCATGTGCAGATGTTGCAATAGATGCTTCTCGACTATGAGTCAGCACAGCAGGGGCAACGGTGCTATGCTTGGATGTGGGAGATGAACGCGGGGCGGGTGTCGTCAGCAAACTTGCCCTTGGACACAAACTTGCTTAGGCTACGTCCATGTATGAGCCTGGGCACATAACAGCAGAGGGGAGTGGCACACACCATAGCAGATACACTTTGTCACGATCAACTCCTTAATTCTCTCTAGTATCATGACATCATAAAACAGCCTCCTTAACTGTCCAGCTGCTAGCAGAAAGAACACTCATGTCGTGAGAAAATGATGAGTAGGCGCATAGCAAAATGCATGCACTGGACAGCGAGGAAGCAGGTCAGTGCATCCGGGGTGAGCAGCGTGGTGGTGGGAGCGAGCAGCATGGGGGTGGGATGTGCATGCTTATGGGGCTGAGAATGTGTATGGTGATGCAGGCATGTATGCAGTGGTGAGTGTCAGGACTTAGCGAGCGAAGGGCCCCCGGGCTGCACAAACTTAGTGATAAGGGAAGGTTGAGGCAGGCGACGGGAGAGAAGGAGAGAGAAGTGATAGGTTGCGAGTCACTTGGGAGTACAAGTGGACGAGCTGGGGAATTACACTGAAACCGAGCTCCTTATATGCCGATGCATGGTCTGCGCGCGAGACGATAACATAAGCGGGAAAACAATAAGGGAATGACTAAGCATGAGTCATTGCCGAGATGATGACTGAGGCCGATGCTGTGACTGATGCCGATTAGTTGTCATTGCTGACTGGAGTCCGGCTCATTTATAAGTATACGCTGACAAGGCGCTTCTATGGGAGGCACGCGCTTATGATGAAGCACACGCTTGTCGATGTGACACGCATCTGTTGAGATGCATGTTTTAACGAGGTGTCCAATGTGTTTGGGCCGATGTTGGGGTGTGTGCCGTAGTTTGGGTGTGGCACCGGTGGTGTCGGTGAGGTGTCAAACCATAACATTACCCCCCTCTTAGGACATGCTTACGCCGGGAGCACGTTTGGGCATAGGTTTGCTTTTCCCTGATAAAAACTGAACGAGGTTCTGCGGTTTGGGTGCAGAAGGGTGATGCTCATGGTACTCAGCTATCGCTTCCTTGGCGTTCCGTAGTTGGCTCATGGGGATCCAGCAGTTTTCCGTGTCCAAGTATCCAATGTAGTGTACGAGGTAACTGAATCCTCATCTGACCGGTCCTCCATCGATGACCTCGATCTCCCATTCCTCTTCATTGTCGATGAGTTCAGGTGGGGGTTCGAGGAGGTTGGGTCCATGAGCAGTGGTGTCTATCGCCAGTGTCAGGATCGAGGCGTGGAAGACGGGGTGGATACGTCGCCAGGTTTTCAGAATGTTCAGTCAGTAGGTGAGCGGCCCTAGGGTGTCGACGATCATGAACGGTCCCCAACACCTAGCTCCGAGTTTGGCCTTGGGCTGTGTTGTGCGAATGTTCTTTCCTTCCAGATAGACCCTGTCGCCAACCTTGAACAGAACGTAAGTCACTTTCGAGTCGCTGTGCTGATCATGCATGATTTCAATGGCCATTCGCAGACTGGCTTGGGCTTCTTCATGGATTTTCTTGAGCTGCTCAAGGTGCTTGGTCAGGGCAGGGAAGTCTGATTTGGTTGCAAACTCTGGATAGAAACACGGAGTAAACCTGTATAACAGTTTGAAGGGCAACTTGCCCGTAGCCGAGTGAACGCGCGAGTTATAAACAAACTGTGCGATAGGTAACTGTTATGGCTTGACGCCTCACCCACACCCCACGGCGCCTCACCATAACGACGAAAACACACCCAACACCAGCCATAACGCATTGGACACCTTGACAAACGTGTGCCTCGACTGGGTGCACGTCATCGCGACAAGCGCGCGCCTCACAACAGGCGCGCGCCCCCCATAGAAGCACCTAGTCAGCACATATCTATAAGCGGCCTGGACCTTAGTCAACAGCGATCACTAATCGGCATTGGTCATCACCTCGGCATTAGTCACTACCTCGGCCATGACCACGCTTAGTCGCTCCACTATTGTTCTTCGCTTACGCTATCATCTCTCGCACGGACAACGTCTCAGGTATATAAGGACTGCCTGTCTCCATGTAATTCCCCAGCTCGTCCACTTGTACTCTCAAGGGACTCGCAATCCACCGCTCTTCTCCCCCTATCTCTCACCACTCACCTCAACCCTTCAACGTCATCACTAAGTCCGTGCAGCCTGGGGGCTACCGCTCGCTAAGTCCTGACATTTGGATGAGCTCCCCTCACCCTGCTCTGCACACGCTCACCCCTTCCTAGTGGCACGCGTCACTGTTGACAGGGACCTCGACTTCCTTAACATCGAAGCTGCCCCCGTCACCCCGTTTACTAGCTACTCGGACGTCGACCAGTCCGCGTTCGCCACCGGACGCATCCGCCAGGACCCTGCGTCCTTCAACAATGCGTACGTCCATGTACGCACTGTCTTCGACCACGACAGCGCCCGTCACGTAACCGCCTACATCTACATACGAGCCCGGCAAAGCCACAGCCCGGAGCTCCAACACCCGCGTTTCATCTTCCAAGTCCTTGACGTGTTCCACATCTACGGTTCGACAACCACCAGCTTCTGGATCTGCCCGCGGCGTGCACTCGTAGAACGCCACCTCCGTCGTACCAGCAACTTCTCGCTGTGCCCCCCAAATAGGGGAATCTTCGACAGCGTTCAACAGGCTCTCGACGAGAACGAGCGAGGGAACTGCAGGAGGAGGATTAGCCACCCCACCATTTGTACCTTGTAGCACGCAACGACCTGAAGAAGGCATTGAATAAATCAGACGATTTTGTGCGTTGACTGCCCATCATTTCCGCACCTAGCACTTGCGCGACTCCTAGACCCAACCCCGACCTAGAGGACAATGATCGAGTCCCTCTAGCGCACTGAGCACAGACCCTGACATCCGACATCCCGTCACAGACCTCGGAGGACTATGAGAACTTCCCACCCCTCACCCCCGATCTTATCCCTGTGGGATTCCGAGTAGCGCCCGGAGGTAACTTCCTTTACGTGCGCACTCATACTGGCAAGTATTGAGTCGGTTGGAACTGGACTCGCGACTTCCATCCCATCTTCAATTGGGAAGGACACCCACATCTCAAAGACTCGTATCTTCATTGACACGACTTTATTGCGGCCGAAACCCTCGAGCGCACCGCACAAGCCGTCTCACGTGCTCGATATTGAGCATCTAACCGCTCCCAGCCATCAACTCGACCACCGACCTGCCTCCACACCACCATGGTTGGTACACCCCCGCCAACATCCGTCGCCGGACCAGCGTTTTGACTGGCAAGCACGCACCCCACAGAGCGTATAGAAGAAGAACGGCCGCAACCCAGACCCACGGCACCCGCGGCCACCCGAAGCACTGCTCGGGTGGTTGAAGAACTCGAACACCAGAGCAACCCCGCCGAGGACGTCGAAACCAAGACCGTCGCCGACACCAGTAAGATGGGCGGCACCCCTAAGCCGTTCAAAGACGATTGCAACGACGCGCGTAACTATCGCACGCGCTGTATGATGCACTTCATGTGCAACCCCAAGACGTTCAAGACAGATCTTAGTCGCATTAACTATTTCTGCGAGAACATGGACAGCGACATGTCCAAGAAGTGGGCTGCGTCCGTCCTCGAGGAGGTCATGGAGGATAACCTCAGTCAGACCTTCCTGCCACAATGGTCGCTCACATGCATCTTCGAGACGTTCATTGCACAGTTCTCCCCCGTCAACGAGGAGACCAAGGCCCAGGCAGAGCTCGAGGAAATCGAGCAAGGCAAAGACACCGCAGCCGACTATACTCTGCGGTTCAATGTGACGGCCAAGTGGGCCGGCTACAACGAGCGCGCAGCGCTCCAATTCTATTGCAAGGGGCTTAACGCCAACTTGCACAGCAAGGTCGACGCGAGCAAACCCTGGCGCATCACCACTCTGGGAGACTACCAGGAGGTGGTGAAACAGAAAGATGAGATGTGGCGATGCGAGCGCATGAGCAGTGTGGGGCAAAGGTACGCCCTCCGCCAAACGTTCGAATGACGGCGCTGGCACTGCCTCACAGGAAAAGCGACCGGTCAAGATCGCGACGGTCACGAGCGGCAGGAACGGACGCCCGGGGAAGCTCACTGAGCCAGAGTGTGAGTACCTGCACAACAACGGCAGCTGCTTCTTCTGCCGCAAGATCGGGCACGTCATCCGCGAATGTCCTGAGCGCATCGTGGCGGGCATCCCCACGTGTGACCAGGGCCCCTCGACAACAGCATGAGCGGCCAAGGTCAAAAAACAGGAGGATGACGTAGAGGCCCTGGTAGCGTGCATCAAGGCACTCGGAGGAGGGGCAATGGACTGAGCTAGCAAGGCGCTAGGCCTGGCGGATTTTTAGATGGTCCTCGTGCAACATCGTCGCGTAGGACCTCATCTTCGACTTGGAATAAGGACTTCATCAGTGTACTATCTCGTGAGCAATCGTCTATATCAATCAAGGTCTCCGCTACTCGCAACGCGCAGACCCCGTCCATTAAGCTCCGAGGGAAATTCATCGATAAAATAACCGGTCAACAAATCGACGTCTCTGCACTGCAAGATAGCGGAGCGGAAGGAATTCTCATTGACGATAAGTTCGTCAAGCAACATCGGCTAACGACTAAAACACTGGCACAACCCATTCCCGTCAAAAACGTAGATGGGACAGACAATAGAATGGGACCGGTGCGTAAATCGACCACTCAATGGCTACGTATATACTCGGACAATGGCAGTTCCTACCACGAGGAGGATATCGAAATGTACGTTGCCAACTTAGGCAACCAGGACGTCATCCTTGGAACAGACTGGCTACGAAGGCACAATCCGGAAGTCAACTGGCAGCGGGATCGTGTGGACATGATATGATGTCCATCCGACTGCCTCCTTGTAGACCCGCCAGTCGTACAGCTACAAACGGAACAACCAACCCCTCGGAAACCGCCACCAGTCACCTGCGAAGAGGTTGACGACGAGGACGACATCGTGCCCATTCGCCACATGACCCTCGACGACGATCCCCTCGACGCGGAAACCTATGATCAGACGCTTCCAGCTCAACCAGCCTCCAATGACACCCCGCCGGCACCAAAGGACCTGCCGATCTCGGTTCCCTGGGTGCTAGAGGGCCTACAGCTCACTAGGATCGTCCCAGACATCGCCACCTGCACTGTCAAAGACGGCGACGTGATCCTGTACACGGAGGATTACACGGAGGATCTAGATAAGCCGTTCATTCCCGTATGCGCCAGCTCTACCAAGTCACAACAATTGGCAGAGGCGACCCTGGCCAAGCAGAAGGTTAAGACATTCGACGAAATGGTCCCTGAGCAATACTGTGACTTTACCAAGGTTTTCGACAAGGTAGCCTCGGAACACCTCCCAGAACGAGGCCTCTGGGACCACGCCATCGACCTCAAGGAAGACTTCATGCCTAAGCCATGCAAGCTTTACCCGTTGTCGCCTTCCGAACAGACCGAGCTGGACACCTTCCTCAACGAACAACTATCTAAAGGGTATATCCGACCATCCAAGTCACCTATGGCGAGTCCGTTCTTCTTCGTCAAAAAGAAGGACAGATCTTGAACCGTAAAGGGGCCTTGAGTGGACCTGCGGGTCTGTTAAGAATTTGAAGAAGTTTGCATGGCACAAAGATGTGAGGGATGGGCAAAGGGCGAGTAGCATGAGAGCAAGAAAGATGCAGTGGGTCAGGGGCCAAGGTTCAAGGAAGCTGTGTGCAGGGTAAGCTCCCACCACCAGACAGGGAAAATGCACGACGCACCTAGGCTGCTCGGCGCCCGCTGGCGGAAGAAGCACATCCGCATGTCTAAGGGCATACAGATGAATGAGCATTGGCCTGCAAATGTCGCAGGGAAGAGCGAGGAAATAGTTGGGGGTGGAGTTGCAGGTGGGGATAAATTATTTAAAGAGAAACAAGTCTGAGAGGCTCAATCACACACCTGTCGCAGCAGATAGACAAGAAACATAGCTGAGAAAATTCCTGGCACATCCTTAGATCAAGGATGGATGCCAGTAGGGTAGTGACGATCACAGACCGAGGGAGGCAGCAGATGAAAAGAGGAGGGTAAAAGATAAGTGATAAGCGTCTTTGGTGAGCCTACAAGTTCACAATGATATCACAGCATGCACGCAATGCGCATCTTGCCTTGGCTCCATCTCTGTGCCCATCCTTCCCATTCTGTTTGACCCCAGGACCATTTCCTTTGTCACCACACCAAGAGGGCAAACACACAAGGCAATTGCTTTCAGGTAATTCTTCTTTCTATCAAGCCGCGGTTGTCTTGGATTGAGTTCCTGTCAGTGCACCAGCTGATCTTCAAGTTGCTTCCAGTGTTCCTATTCATCATGCTCATCAACCTTGGGCTACTCTTCTGGGCCACCAACCACATGTCCACAGTGTGCATCTGGCTGTCGAGAAAGCTTACAGCTATACTCCATGGGAATGCTACACAGGCTGCGATCACCACATACGTTTGTGGATCTTTTGTTCAAGTTGTTTGAGGATGCCAGCTGCGTAAACTCATATCGTCCAACAGGTGGAAGCCATCAAGGCGGTATTGTCGCACAATGAGCTCCTCATCATAATCACTCTACAATCCAACATCCAAGTCCGTTGATACCTCCAGCACATGCCACTGCTCTCGGTCGGTGCATACCTATCTCTCCTCTGGCTGCGCACAATTGTCGCCAATGGCAAGCATGTCAACAACATCCTCATGATCACCCTGCAGAGCAGTCCAAGTCCATTGAGACCTCCCATGCATGCGACTGCTCTCGGTCGGTGCGTACCTATCTCTCATCTGGCTGCACACATTTGTTACCAATGGCCAGCGCATCAACGACCTCTGTGTCACAATCACTCTGGAGTGAAGTCCAAGTCCATCGAAACCTCCCACACATGCCACTGCTCTCGGTCACCACACCCTGGTCTCTCCACCGGCTTTGTGCACTTGTTGCCAATGATGAGTGCATAGACCCCGAGGTCAGGGAGATCAGGTGGGTCACCAATTCTCACCACAGCATGGTTTGTTTCCATCTTTCAACGGACCTCGGCCACTCGCTAATGGGTGTCCCTGCAGTGGGGAACCTCACACTCTTTGAACGCCAAAATCCCATGATCCCAAACGGATCCGTCCATCATGATAACCGTTCAGAATGAAGAGAGAAAGACAGTCGAGTTCGCTTGATAGCTTCACTCGCTTGACTTACCCTGCTCATGCACCTTCACTGGCACTTTTGTACATTTAATTCTTAGTAGAAGCCAGGCCCGATGGTGCAAATAAAATGGTTTATTTATAATGCTTGGTCTGCTTATCTTGAAAATTAATCATTCATCCGAGGCGGGCGCAGCGGAGAAAACTGCTTGCCTGTTGCAATCGCGGCACTGGACAGTCCTTAGTGAGTAGTGTCACGGAGCTCATTGACATGATTCTGACTTTCTCAGTATTTCTGACTGAAAGCATGAGCAATACACCCTTCTCAGACCCAGACTTCCTCCTTGCGCCTGGAGAACGCTTGACTCTCGTCTATTATTGGGGAGGCCAAAAAAATGTGCATCCAGTTTAACTGTTCGGTTCTTGTATGCACTCAGCCAGGGACATCCAGGTCCTGATAATATAAGGCAAGGTCACATCGCACTGATTGTCATCTTCAGGCTCTGGCAATCCTAACAAAATTCTCATTGCCGATGGCCAGAATATCCGGACAACACATGCGCAAGTGACAGGAGCACACAGCTTGAGCACAAACCGGTGACAGGGAGGAGGTTGGGATCCACAATGGGATGTAATTCAAGCATATGCTGCAGAGATAGAGGCAGCTATGAGAGAGAGCTGGCAGGCTGAGCAGCAGGGCGAGGTGGAGTGCTCAGAGGGCCAACCACAGCCAAATAAAAAATAGTATATGATGACCAGCAAAGAACAAGCATACAATTACTACATATCCAGTAGATCGAGCTATAAATAAATTTCCCAGTACTCAGCAGTAGATCTACGAAAAACCCTGGACTCGCTCTCGAGCACTGGCCTGTTATACAGACAGGATCCAAAGGGAATCATGGATGCATGGGGAGGATGTCACATGGAAACAACAGGTTTGAAAGCCATGACAGTGTGCAGGAGGGGGAATGGAACAGTAGCACCACGATCTAGGTAGAATTGGTGAATATGTTGAATGAGCGAGATGTTGTGGATGTCGGGGAATATAGAGAGCTCTCCGGTTGGTGCTGAACAACCCCTTTTGCCCCACTTTGTTAAGGTGTCATACACATTGCCTGTGTCAGATTCTGGCTCTGTTACCCTGCTCTCTGTTTTAGAGGGGCTGATGACAGGGACAACAGATGGCTGCTTCAGAGAGAGGGTGGAAGGGAAGGCGCGCTTCTGCCGCTTTGGTGTTTCCAGAAAAGCATTGACTGAAAATAAAGTGGCACCAGCTCTGCTTGCAAGCGTGGATCAGTCCTAGAGTTAAAGTATATGCATTACCACATGCACCTGGGTGTTGGCTGAGGATCAGCCCTGATAGTGACCCACTCCATCACCAGGCCGCCCTCCTCTGAGTTATCTAAGTTGTCTTAGAAGCGAGCTCGCTCTATGTTTTTGGATGTGAGACCCAGCGGGGCCTTGTGAGCATAGGATCTTGGCGACGAGTAGTCCACGGTGACTGTCTATAGGCAATATCAGTACAGAAAATGAAGGATTCAAGTGCATGAGAGCATGTCGCCAGTGGACCTACAAGGCGATGTTCATACAGAGAGGGAAAGACAAGAATATGGCGAACAGTATCTTCTGTAAGATGGATCTGGAGATGGTCTCCAGACTCCGATACAAGGAAAGTGAATGGAGGGTTACTATCTGCCTGAGTGGGTCTTTTCATGGCAGGGACGAGGGCACCAAAGCAAAGCGTGGAGTTGAGGGGCGTGGCCCGCATGGTTGAGCACGAACGGTTTTCATGCCACATGTAAAAGTCTTCAAGTTGCCTTACGACCAACACCATTGATCACTTGCACGTCCGGCAGGCCCGCAAGCAGCTTGACGTGCAGGAGATCAACTCCTATGCTCCCTCTATATCCTCTATCATGATTCCAATGTCCGCTACACTCAATCAGGAGCTCTGTGAGGTGGATCATTGGTACAGAAGATGCAGACAAATGGAGGTGTGTCTACATGCTTTGGCATTCATCAGGGCATAGGGAAACAACCAGCTTATGCGCATGAACTGCATATTGTCTACTGCCTTCCGGAGCGGATTGTTGCTGTTTGAGAACGTGTGCCCATCATTCTGCTTCGCATCGCTGACAGCCGTGCACCTTCACCTACTGGTAAGCTTGCATTTACTATCGCAAGCTCACGCTCATGCCTGTCAGCAATCCCAATGGTATCCATGAACCACAATGCACTCCTTGCTTGCCTCTCTTCAAGCACGGTGGAACCACGCATGCGGCGCTCTCTGCCCATGGCCACGTTCCCGAGCCAAGGACAGGCGAGCTTAAATACTTCTTTGCGCAACCACCATCTTTATGCCCAGCACGTCCTGATGTGCAGACATGACAGCAGAGGACATCGAGCACATTACAACATGCATGCCCACGATGGGACAATATCGCCGTAATGGTGAGTTTATGGCAGACATCTTCGTCCATGCTGCTCTCGGTGCGCTCTGCCTGCTGCATTCTGGCTGCTGTTTGTGTGCTCATGTAGTTCCCTTCCCTTGCTCCTGCTTGTCTTGCCAACCATGGTCTCCACTCCACCGCCCACGTGCTCACACCCCCCGCCACTGCAGGCAAATGTGGAATCAACCTGCCCCGACCCACGTACGGTGTGCACTTCGACCGTGCCGCGCTCGAGGACAAGATCGTACGTCCACACCTGCCCGTCCGGTCATCTGCCCTGCTAACTGGCCGCTCCCCGCCACTCATGTCCCATCTCCCCCATCGACTCAATCCTCACATCGCATCTGACGATGGCTGATAATGCAAGGCCCGACTCGGAGTTATTGGCTGCACCTCTGCTGCCTAGTACCTCATACCTGCTAGCCAGCCCGCATCCGCACCTGCAGCAAACGCTCGCCTACAATTTTGTCTCCTCGCTCTACGTCAACCCCCGAGATCTTATGTAGCTGCAGAAGATTCATGCTTCGCCCCCCTGCAAATTTTCACCAGCTAGCCTGGGCTCGTGTTTGGTGCCCTAACATATCTTCAACTGTGCGTTGCCAGCACACATCTCTAAACTCTACGCTAACTCAGGACACTTTCCAGTGCTAAGAGGTGACCCCAATCTATGTATCAACGAAGGCCGATAACGGCATCTCAGGTGCGCTTGAATTCATTGCATGCCTTGTCATACAGTGGCACGAGAGGGAAGAGGCGTTGGAGGCGAGACATACTTGTTCCTGTAATTATGTGTAATATGACATTGTAGTAGTATATACATGTTTGAAGTATGATGACCCGGAGCCTGGCAACTGCCGAGCTGTCCCTGACTGGTAGCATCAAGTGAAGGACTGGGCCCGACTGGCTAACAAGATCCGATCAATCAAGAGCTGATCGGGATCTTCGCCAGGCAACCAGAGGAAACAGGCTATTCCAGATTGCCCCAGGTGCCTGCAGAATTGCTGATGAAGCAAAACAGCCCCGAAACCGTAATCATCTCTAGTATTCATTGCATCTGATGCTCAGAACCTTGCATGCACTTCGACATTGACCTGTGTTCTGAAGCTCGTTAATTCTCAAGCATGCGGACTCCCTGGGCGACAACACCGCTGGGTAGGTGCAGCTGTCTGGCTCTATTCATATCTAATGTCCCAGAGAGGAGGATCCATTCCCTCGCTGTCCACACAGATGACGAAGAGGCAGTGTACGCTCCTCGCACAATACCCTCTGGGTTGGAGTGGAACTTGTCAAGTTTGAAAAACTTCAAGCTGGTTGTTTCAGGGAAGAGCACGCCAGTCTCCCTGTTGATCGTTGGTCGAGTCACCTGGAATGGCATGATCGTCAGGTCGATGAGCAACAGCTCCCCCCAGCGTCACTTACATTAATATTGATCCGCTTGTTGAAGGGGATTTGGCGAAGCTGCGGGACTTGATCACTTGGTACTCTTCGAATGGTGCAGTCTGTGTGTTCTCTTTATGGATCCCCACTAACACGTGCCGAAGGGTCTTCGGCTGATGGCATGAATTCCATGCGGGCGTCACAAATGATGTCTTATCGTGAACAAAACAACCCATATATGCAGGTAAGTCCCCCTTTAGTGTGTGAACGTGCTCTGATTGGCAAAGGCCGAGACCTTTGGCCAGGTGTACGATGCACGCAATGGGAAAGTGGATGTAGAAGAGATGCCATGTCTCGACCCGTCCTTTATCATGCAACACGATGTGGTGCTCATTGAGGTTTCTCTGGGCCGGTTCAGAGACCCGAAGTCCAAGGACTGGAACAAGTACCACTTGTCCCTGGAACTCAACGCTGTATACGTGCTCACGCAAGCCCCCCAAGGGTCCGTTCAAGAGTGCAGTCCTGCGAAAAAGATATGCCGGCTTGTGTGAACTGATCCCCACTAATTATCTGTACTGGCCGTTCGAAATTTTACATGATAATTGAACAAGGTCATCTGCCTGAGTCTCTTCGACTGCCGCGTGAGAGACTGTACCGCTCCTGATTGCGTTGAAGGGCTGGTCACAGTATAACAGTGACCGCATGACACCGTGCCCTCATATCATCTGGTGTGCCCCGGAGGGGCCGTGTATAGAATCTGCCTCATCAGTGCACTTGAAATATCTTCTTAGGAGCTTTACAAACCCTGAGCCCTCAGGACATTCTTTGGAGACATGAGATACATTAGCCACGCTCAAAGTTGGAGCATTAGCGGCTAGTAGCAGATCTTAGCCGCTAAGCGCGTCTTAGCGGCTCAAGGCCCGCTATCTCGAGTCCGCCGTCGGAGCTCAAAATCCCCCTGCAGGACGGCGCCGGGTTCCTCGCAGCGCCACCCCTTACCCTCAGGGCCCTTCCCTTAGGGCTTACTGCTTATGTGTATTGATTTCCGGCTTATTTTAAAAAAAAAAAAACAAGTATTTTATTTTGTTATTTGAATACTACATGCAGGAAGCTACAGAATCTGGATCAGACAGTTGGAATGGGCGCACACGTGCAGGTCCGGAGATGCGCACGCTGGACGCAGGCGTGCGGGCAGTAGGGACATGGCATATGGACGATGTGGGTCAGCGTGGGCCAGCGGTGCATGGGTGGATGACAGGGCTGGTGGACCACGTCAGTGACTAGTGTGAATATTTAAAAAAAAAAACACACCCGGCCAGCGCATGTGCGCATGGGTGTGCGGGCGTGCAGGCAGGCGCGCCAGCGTACGATCGGGCACACAGGTGGTCAGGACAGACGGACAGAGCCAGCACGCATTTGCATGGGGCCGGAGATGGGTGCACCAGGTGCAGGCGCGGCCAAGCAGTGTGTGGGTGGGTGGCAGGGCTGGTCGTGCACATCAGTAAGCAGCATAAGGGAAGAAAAAAAAAACGCACTGGCCGCCGTGCGTGCACATGGGCGTGTGCACGGGTGCATGGGTGCACCAGCGTATAACTGGGCACGCTGGCGCCCAAGACAGCAGACGGACGGACGGACGGACGGACGGAGGAGTGAAGCAGGGTCGGAGGCGCGTCTGCGCGGGGCATGGGCTGGCGACATCAGTATGCCACGTGAAATTTAAAAAAGAACGCACCCGGCCAGAGTGCGTGTGCGCATGTGCACAGGTGCACCAGCGCAGGACCAGGCACGCTGGCGCCCAAGACAGACAGATGGACGGATTCTGCACTGGTATGCGACCAGGTACGGGGGGGACCAGAAAGAGGCAGAGGGTTGGATGTGGAAGGAGTGGATGTGTGGAGGCATAGGGGCAGGGGACAACGAGGGAAGAAAGGAGGATAAGGTGTGTGCACAAGAAAGGTGCCAGCAGGACAAGAGCCGCAAGTAGATCACGTGACTTCCGTGTGCCATCAAAGCTGTTATCACTTCGTCGCATCAGTGCTCAAGCTTGCAGAACTTTCACTCTTACATACATGGATCAACCAGAGCTGAGCCGTCCAGAGCTGCTCACTGAACTACAGCAGACATGGCTCATATCATTTCTGGGAGAGATAGAGAGTCAACATCTGGAAGAGGGGCTGGAAGGCCCTGTTAACTTGAACTTGACCAGCTCAGACTCTTCATCTTCATCCTCATCCTCATCCTCATCCTCATCCTCATCCTCATCCTCATCCTCATCCTCATCCTCATCCTCATCCTCATCCTCATCCTCATCCTCATC
>MU273784.1:0-29932 GCA_022160365.1 Vararia minispora EC-137
CAAGCTCGACAGCGTCACGCAGGAGTACCTCGACCGCTTCGCGATCAGCTGCCTGCAGGCCAAGCAGTGGCCTGCTGACTTCTTTTACGCGTCGGAGACGGCGCTGAGGTCAGTGTACTGCTGGTCTTGTGCGATGCCTGCCCCCTCAAAGTTCGACTGCGACGACTTCGGCGACCTGTCCGACGAGGATGAATGAGTAAGTGGAATCTTTTTATCTCTCTTACATGGCTCAACATGTGGCTGTACAGACACGCGCGCGAGGACGGACGTTTTTCTTTTTGTATTTTTAGTTGCACATCATCATCGAGCTTTCAAAGCTCCGGTCTTACACACCTACATTGGCTTCATATCATCATATACATTTTCTTGACGCTATCACATTGTTATCCATGCAGGTTTCTGGACACTGTGAATGATTCAGATAAAAGGAACTCATGGGTTACTTGCTGGTGCAGGTACCTGCACTCGCACACAGGTAACTCACAAGTAACCCGCACTCGTGAGTACCTGTACTGACCAATTACTCACGGGTACCTGAAGGCACCCGCAAGCACCCGCAAGCACCCGCATTGACAGGTTACTCACAGGTACTCGTCGCGAGTGCGGGTACTTGTCTGCGGGTACGAGTACATCCATGAGAAAGTACTCGCACGAGTACGAGTATAGGTTTCTGAGTCACGGGTACTTGTGCTGCGAGTACAGGTACCCGTGCGAATGTACTCGTGACTATCTCTGTGGCAGCAGAAGTTGATTCAACTCAGCTCGGTGCAGAAGGTCTTTGGGTTGCACGTGAAGTGCATCAGGCAACGTGTGCGGTAGTTGTGCGCATCGTCACGGTCGTCCTTGAACGGTTTAGGGATGCCACCCATTTTGCCAGTGTCGAAGGCGACGTCGGTCTCGTTGTCCTCGGCGGTGTTACTCTGTCGCTCGAGTTCGTCTATCACTCGAGCCGTGCTTTAAGTGGCAGTTGGCGCCGCGGTCTCAGCCCGTGGTCGCTCTTCTTCGATGCGCTCCGTAGGGCGTGTGCTAGTCGGCCAGAAGGCTGGTCTGGTGACGGATGTTGGTGGGGGGGTACCGACCATGGTGGATTGTAAGTGGGTCAGGGGTCAAGTGGGTGGTCGGGACAGGTTGGATGCATGGGACTGGGCACAGGATAGGGCTTGTGCAGCGCGTTCGAGGGTTTCGGCTGCAATAAAGTTGTGTCTGTGCAAATACAAGCTCCCTAAGTGAGGGTGGTTGTTCCACCTGAAGACTGGGCGAAGGTCACGTGTCCAGTACCAAAAAATGTTGTACTCGCCGGTGTGAGTTTGCACGGTGAGGTACTGTCCATTGGGCACAAGTTGGAAACCTGCGGGAATGAGGTCCGCAGAAAAGCTGGGAAGGTTTTCTTCAGTGACCAAGGTATACGAGAGGTTGGTGTCTGGGGTTCCCACATGATGTGCCTTGGGGACGCGTTCGTTGTTGTCAAAGTCGGGGTCAAGTCTAGGTGTTCTGCGAGTACTGGGCGCCGAAATGGTGGGCGATTACGCACGCGGAATTCAAATAATCAAATTTGGTGACACCTTCTTCAGGTCGTCAATACGCTACGAAACACTAAAACGTGGGCCTCGAGATTCTCCTTCTCTGATTCCCTCGTTTGTTTTCATCGAGCACTTCGTGAACACTGCCAAAGATTCCCCTACTTGGAGGGCACAGTGAGAAGTTGATCATATGATGGAGTTGGCGCTCTACAAGCGCACATCACGGTCAGATGCGGAAGCCGGTGGTAGTTGAATTGTAGACGTGGAACATGTCGAGGACTCCAAAGATGATGCACGGGCATTGCAGCTCTGGGCTGTGGCTTTGCTGGGCCCGGACGTACATGTAGGTGGTAATGCGTCGAGCGCTGGTGCAGTCGAAGATTGTGCGTACGCGGACGTACACGTTATTGAACGAGGTGGGGTCTTGGCAGATGCGCCCTGCAGTGAAGGTGAATTGGTCGACATCCGAGAAGTCGGCGAACGGGTTGATGGGTGTGGCTTCGATATTTAAGAAGCCGAGATCCCAATCGATGGTGACGCGAGCCACTAAGAAGGGGTAAGCATGTGCAGAGCGGGGTAAGGGGAGCTCGTCCAAATGTCAGGACTTAGTGAGCGGGGGCCCCTGGGCTGCACAAACTTAGTGATGAAGGCAGAGGGCTGAAGTGGGCAGCGAGGGAGAGAGGGGAGAGCGGTATATTACCAGTCACTTGGTAATACAAGTGGATAAGCTGGGGAATTACAGGGAAGTAGAGAGTCCTTATATATCTGAGACACGGTCCGTGCGAGGGATGATAACATAAGCGAGAGAACAATAGGAGAACGACTAAGCATGAGTCATTGCCGAGGTGATGAGTAATGCCAAGGCTGTGACTGATGCTGATTGGTTGTCATTGCTGACTAGAGTCCGGGCCGCTTATAGATATGCGCTGACAAGGCACTTCTATGGAAGGTGCGTGCTTATGTCGAGGCGCACGCTTGTCGAAGTGACGTGTGTCGGCTGAAACGTGCATCTAACAAGGCGTCCGATGTGTTTAGGCCGATGTTAGGGCATGTGCCATAGTTAGAGTGTGGTGCCAAGGGTGTTGGCGAGGCGCCAAACTGTAACAACTATCAACAACATCCTCGATGCCCTCCCCAACGAGTGTACGTCCCTCGCCCCTTTGCTCGTGCTGGCCGCACCTGACCTTCACAGTGATACTGGATCCCAAGTGCTACTATCTGAACTTGGCAGCAAACAATGAGAACACCGAGGATATGCCTGCTGTCGAACGGCCCGTCTCTCCTGTCAAGGCTGTTGCTGGTTCTCAGTTGCATACCATGGCCGCTTCGTCCCGCACCGGTACTGCAAAACCCAGTGCGAAGTCGAAGGGGAAGCAGCCAGCCACCACACCGCGCACGTCGTCCTGGCCTATGTGTGCAGCTGCTGTTGCTTCACACGCTGCTGTCGCTTCATTCATGCGGGATGCTGACTTGGGTGCTGAGGTGGAGGTGGAAGAGGATATCAAGGCCAGTCTCCCACAGGACATGTCCTGGGAGTACTGGGCTGCTGACATTGCCGATGTGCTTTGTTGAAGCCACAAAGCTCACGCCCACGTCCTCGTCTGCGCCGCCATTCGCCATTGGGGCTGGTTGAAGACACAGACCATGTACATCTGTGTCCACGCTGCTGTTATGTCCACTGTCACGGCCGTCTCCGACATCTCCGGCTTTGTGGAGCGCTCAGGCCAGTGGCTGAACGACTATGTCGAGTCCCAGGCACCTGCATCTACCAGTCAGAAGCGTGTCTGTACCAGCACAGGAAGCGAGGCTTCTACTTCGAAATAAAGGGTGGCGCTCCTTCACACCTTGTTATTCATCTTTTGCTGTTTTAATTTATTCATACCATCCCTCTCGCGCCACATGCGCCCCTTGTACATGCCTTGATGAAGATATGCTGTTGTGCGTACACTTGCAGAACATGGTGTGCCCCATAAGATTGCATTGACTCTTGGCGAGTATGATATACAAATAAACAATTGGTAATTGCTGGCCTTTGCGTGTAGCCCTTGCACGCTCTCTCCCCCTCACTGAAACTTCAACTGTCCCCAGTCCACAATGTGTCCTGTCCTCGAACCCGTCACAAGTCGGCACCCATTATCACATCCAAGGCAGCTATTGAAAGCAGGGGTGTGTCCTCTGGATGCCATCGACGGTCTTTGCACATCTCCTTCAGCTGCTCGTGTGACACATCCAATGCTTGTTCCACATCTGCCTACAGGAGGTCATGACGGGCTGCATATGGGACCACGCAGAATGCTGCAATCGGGTGCTGGAACACTGTCCTGTCCAGTTCCGCTATGACAAACACACCTCCCCTTGTGCAATCAACTACCAGCAACGGGCCATAGTAGCACACCTTGCCCTTCTTGTTGTGCGACTTCTCGATGCTCAAGTTGCACACCAGGACCAGACTGCCCACTGTGAGGCCATAATCCTTCAGCGTCTCTGTGTGCTTCTGCTCGGCCTTGGATGCAGCATCTATGCAGGACTGGAAGACTGTCAAGTAGATTCACCGAAGTTGCTTCATCCTGTGCTGGAGCTGCTGTGCCCAGTATGCTAACAGATCTGTTTCAGACAGCACACTGGCTGGCAGCTCGACTAGGTACGTCGCCTGCACAATATTCAGCGGCATAACGGGTTCCATCCTGGTCACGATGAGGTATGGCAATACCCTGAGTCGCCGGCGCGGAATGATCCTGTCCACCCACAGGACCGAGTGGAACGTGACTGGCCAGCAGGACTCGTCCCCGCCGGCTGCCTTGACTAAGGCTTGATGCAGGTCCCAGTGGCCTCTTTCGACAATACCATTTGCTTGCGAGTTATAGCCAGAGATCCAGATATACGTGATCTCATACTGTTTCAGGTACCAACAGGCCTTGATCCACAGCACGCCGTTGTCAGTCACGATCTCCCGTAGCATGCCCCGATCTCCCGTAGCACGCCCTATCGCATAACAACCATCTGGTATAGGAACTCGCTGACTGTCTCCACTGTCTCGGCCTTACGGAGCATCTTAGCTTCCACAAACGATGACAAGGAGCAGCGGGCGGCCACCACGCGGTCGAACGAGCACACCTTCATCATAAGCATGATGTCGGCAAAGACCTTGCAGAATAATGGGGCTGGCTCGGCGACAACCGGCAGAATACAAATGTGGCACAATTGTCAAACCTGGCAGTCATGGCACATTTTCACATACCACAAGATGTCGCTCTGGAGCCCTAGCCAATAGAAGCGCTGGGACAAGACTGCATACGTGGCCCAGAACAAATGGTGACCCAAGTCATTGTGTGCCAGCTTCAAGAGCTTGTACTGCTCCGTACCCTTGCCAATAACCAGCCAGTGGTCGAAGTCCGGGGACTTGTTCCACAACCTGCCATCGGGACTCTGCCAATAGTACTGCGTGAGGCGAAGGAGTCGGTCCCAGTCCGCGTTCGAGAAGGCTTCCCGGCCTTGCGATTGATCCAGGATGCTCGGTAAGAGAGCCAAGAGCCTGTCCTGCTCCTGCTGGTTGTGTGTGCATGGAACATCGGCATACAAGAGTGGGATGTCATGATGGAGCCCCCATTGAGGCGCCATCTTCAACTGCTGATCAACTTCACCCACCTCGTTCACTGCTCCGTCCTCTCTGTCGTGCTGGTGCACCCTCCACCCTGGAGGGTCTCGTCCCGTAGCGTCCCGTTGTCTGCCTTTGTCCCACTCTGCAACGTCGTCCGGTCCCAGGGCTGATGATACAAACGCTTGCGCAGTCTTGTGGTACAGAGCTGGGACCGGTTGAACTTCTACATCCCCGAACACTGGGCTGGGATGCCGCGCTCGCACTGTGACCACTAACAGGTCACCCTCGTATCTCCACACTGGTACTGGGTTGGGCAGGTACATGGATCTGTCGTGCATCCTGTCGACCCAGTCGTTAAAGTTGTCGTTGTCAACACATAGGTTGTCATCCGTCACGTCTTCTGGCTGCGCCAACCTACGGGACAGTCCGTTGGGCGCCCAATGGTGCTCTGCTGGTACGTACCATAAGTCAAACTGGAACAACTTGATTACGGTCACCCAACAGTGCATGCTTGTGACGGGGATAGGGTCCGGGTTGTTCAACATGTCCTTGATGTACTTTGCATCTACTTCTAAGGCCAAGTTGCATATTCCGATCAGCCAGATCTTCAGTGCCTGGAACACGCAGAACACATCATAGAGCTCGAGCTTGGGCTGCGAGAAATGGGACTCGTGCTTGTTCAACAGGATGGAGCTGAAGTGCACAACATGTCACCTGTACGGCGGCTCAGAGTCATCCTGTGCCAGTAAGAACCCAACAGTGTTTAGCGACGTGTCCACCACCAATACTACCCAGTCCCCGCTCATATAGTCGATAGGCCGCAGAGCAGACAACTGGAGCAGTGCGTCCTGCAAGTTGGCCAACGAGGCGTTATACGCATCGGTCCACTCGAATGGTATGCCCTTGCATCTGAGATTGATGAGCGCCGCCACACACCTCGAGAAGTCCTTTATGAACACCCGTCCCACTCTGACTACTCCAAGGAACACTCATACTTCTGACACGCTATGGCACACCAACCATTTCTTCACCTTGGTGAGGAGACTTGGGTCCAGCAGGCGCCCCTTGGGTGTGCAAAGGTGCCCCACCGCGAGGCCCCACCACGAGGTACTCGCGTGTGCAGAGGATCGCCTTCTTCATAGAGAAAGTCCCGCCCGAGTACTTCATGTGTTGCACAATGAGGTTCAGGTTTTGGAAGTGCTCCCATACGAAATGCCTAATATCAGAGTTTGCTGCGATGCACTCCTCTGTACCGTTCGGTAGCCAGTAAGTAGTTGCAGGGCCCCGTACTGGGATGTCGTCTATGTACAGTACTGTGACATCTGGCACTAAAGGTCACAGGATGTATGTGACGTCCTCGTGAAAGATGGGAACAGAGTGAGTCCAGCCCATAGGGAGTGTGACCAGTCGGAGGACGCCAAAGGGCATCTGGAAGGACATATAATCGCAGGACCGCTCATCAAGCAGTCTCTCGTCATACCCCACATACATATCCAGGATTCCTCCACAAGCGCATCCCGCAAATGTCTCCACCAATTGCTCGGAGAAGGGGGTAACGCTGCTCTGCGCTATGGTGACCTTGTTCAGCGACTCAAGGCTGTGTACTAGCTGCAGACTCTTCCTGTCCTTCTTCATGACACAGAACCACTGTCCCCGGTACGAGGAGTTGGACAGGTCATAGATGCCGGCTTTAATCTTGGACTGGATGATCTGGCACACTTGATCGTAGATGCCTGGCAGGATGCGCATGTTCTTCTCAACCCATGGCTTGTGGGGTACCACGGGCGTGCGTATAGGTGGAAAGAAGTCCTCCCGGAACTTGCCCCATTTCAGGTCATTGCTGGCGAACCCTGCATTCTGCAGACACATGAAGTGATGCATCAGCTTGTGCTCCTCGGGGAGCAAGAAGCCAGCAGGGTGGTTGGCATCTGCTCCTTTGTGTACCATCCCATCGGCTGGAAGGCTGGTGGGTTAGGGGACAGCGCAGGCATATCGGACAGCGGATTGCCCTTAATATGCCTCTCGATCTGGAACTCTTGCAGCATTTCTTGTAGAATAGGACAGGCCTTATGCACCACAGGCTTGTGCTTGCTGACGAATACTGCAGTCCCAGGTCCCGATACTATGGCCACCATGCAGGACAGGTCGCCAGACAGTGCGCATAGGGGTCGATAAGGGCTGACATCTGGCACCGTTGCTCTCTCCGACCCCACAGCGGTCGTGTGAAGGGAAGCGTGGTAGTACAGTGGGCTCTCCTATGATTGACCGACAGTTTGATAGTCAGACAGGGGGTGGGACGTGGGCGCAAGTACCTCATGGCCACCTAGCACTAGCTTATCATCGTAGAACTCCCTGACCAGCACCGTTTTGTTAAAATAAACTTGTTTGGATATAATGAGGCAGGTTGAACAGCCCCCTGTCCTGCTACCGGCGGTTGCACGCCTCTTCAGGGCAGGACACAATGAGTTGACATTAGAAGTACAGACAGAATGCAATAGTGAAAGCGAGAAATCCGAAACAAGGTATCTTGGGGACAGTCTCTTGCAGTCCTTTTTGAGCTCATGATAGTCGCAGGCTGATAGGTAGGCGGCTGGTAAATCTTCATGAGTATCCCACAATCTCTACCGTAAGACGACCGGTCCCGCCACCACGTTAGTCCAGTCTACTACTAGGACGAGCTGTTCGCCATCTTGCGTGGAACCGAGCGTGTCACTCAGTCCCACTCCTTGTCAGGACTTAGCAAGCGATGGCCCCCAGGCTGCACGGACTTAGTGATGGAAGCAAGGGTTGAGACAAACAGCAAGAAAAGGAGAAGGAGAGGAGTGAGAGAAGTGGTGGATTGCAAGTCACTTGGGGTACAAGTGGACGAGCTGGGGAATTACACAGATACAGGCAGTCCTTATATACTTGAGAGGTGGTCTGTGTGAGAGATGATAACGTAAGTGAGGGAACAATGGTGAAACGACTAAGCATGGTCATGACTGAGGTGGTGACTAAGACCAAGGCGATGATTAATGGCAATTAGCGATCACTGTTGACTAGATCCAGGCCGCTTATAGATATGTGCTGACTAGGTGCTTCTATGGAGGGCGCGCATCTGTTGCGAGATGCGCGCTTGTCGGAACGATGCGCACGTTTGTTGAGATGCATGTTTGGTGAGGTGTCTGATGTGTCGTAACTGATGTTGGGCATATTCCGTCGTTATGGTGAGGCGCCGTAGGGTGTGGGTGAGGCGTCAAGCCGTAACATTACCCCCCTCTTAGGACGTGCTTATGCCAGGAGCACGTTTGGGTGTGGGTTTGCCTTTCCCTGTTAGGAACTGAACGAGATTCTGCGGTTTGGGTGCAGAAGGGTGACACTCATGGTACTCAGCTATTGCTTCCTTGGCATTCCGGAGTTTACTCATCGGAATCCAGTGGTTTTCCGTGTTCGAGTATCCAACGTAGTGCACGAGGTAATTGAACCCCCGTCCAACTGGCCCTCCATCGATGACCTCTATCTCCCACTCTTCCTCGTTGTCAATGAGCTCGGGTGGGGGTTTGAGGTAATTAGGTCCATGCGTGTCGGTGTCAATGGCAGGTGTGAGGATCGAGGCGTGAAATACGGGGTGGATATGCCTCCACGACTTCGGAATGCCGAGCCTGTATGTGAGTGGTCCCAGGACGTCGATGATCGTAAATGGTCCCCAACACTTAGCTCCGAGCTTAGCCTTGGGTTGCGTGGTCCGAATATTCTTCCCCTCGAGGTATACCTTGTCGCCTGCCTTGAACGGAACGAAGTCGGATTTCAAATCGCCGTGTTGGTCGCGCATGACATCTGTGGCCATTCGGAGACTAGCTTGTGCCTCTTCGTGGACTTCCTTGAGTCGTTCAAGTCACTCGGTCAGCACAGGGAATTCCGACTTGGTAGTGACATCTGGGTAGAAGCGCGGGGTGAATCCGTAGAGAAGCTCGAAGGGAGACTTGCCCGTAGCAGAATGGACGTGTGAGTTGTGAACGAACTGCGCGATGGGCAGCCAGTCCACCCAGTCATCTTGCCAGTGATTGCAGAACGCCCTGAGGTACTGTTCGAGTTCTTGATTGAAACGCTCCGTCTGTCCGTCGGTCTGCGGATGGTAGGCAGTACTGAGTGTGGACTTGATACCTAGGCGCTTCATTAATTCCTGTGTGGTGGTGCTTGCAAACTGGGGCCCCCGGTCAGAGATGAGTTGCTCCATTAAGCCGGTGTGAGGGAACACGTAGTGCATAAACAGGTCGCTAGATCCTAGGCTGTCGACAGTCTTGTTTGTTGGTGCTAGGTAGACCATCTTGTATCCACGGTCAACATAGGCAGCAATAGCATCAAATCCCTTGCATTCCAGTAGATCTGTGATGAAGTCCGTGGTGAGGATTTGAAAGGGTCGTTCCGGGATCAGGTTTGGGAGCAAGGGAATTGCCAGTTTATGCGTAAGATTCTTGGTTACCTGGCATATGGCGCAGCCTTTGACGTATTCTCGGATGAAGACAGACATACCGGGCCACCAAAAGTCCCTGGAAACGAGTTCCTGTGTGCGCTGACGTCCTGGGTGTCCGGCTCCTGGTGTGTCGTGGCAGAGGCGTACAATGTCACATCGTAATTCCACATCCACCAGAACATAGATACGTCCTCGATAGAACGTAAAGCCATCCCTTTGTTTCCAGTCGCCGAGAGTGCGGTTCATCGAAGAGGGTCCATCCTTGGTGATTGTCGCCAAGGCCTGCAGGACCTCGTCGTCGATCGTCTTAGAGGTCCGAATACGTTCCCAGATGTCGTCAATGCTGGTTAGCTTTGTGGTTTGTATGTGGAAAAGGATCTTCCCTTCATTATCCGAGTCGATCCCCTCCGAATGGTCCAGTCGTTGTGACAGGCCGTCTGCGCGGTGTCAGGGATTGTCCAAATTGCCCCTTGGAACTGCCATGCATGGTTCAGACAGATATTGAAGGTTACATTGAAGGGAAAGGAAGGGATGAAGCCAGTAGAAACAGATACAGTGGGGGTAGTACAAGAGGACAAGCTAAAGACTGTGGGAACAAGTCTGCAAGCCTATAAGTAAACTAACCAAACAAGCACAAATAGTAGACATAGTGCAATCCTTGAACCGAGTCAATGGTCATAAGTATGAGTAAGCAATACAGATAATGAACAGGTAAGCCATGTGTAGGGTGCCATACCGTAACACGCGGTTGGTGTTGCCTGGCTTGTGACGAAGTTCAAAGTCAAAGCGTGACAGGTAGAGTGACCACCTGGCCTGTCGGCGGTTTAGCTTTTGCGCCTGCGTGAAGTACTCCAGGTTCTTGTGATCCGTGAGGATTTGTACTGTGTGCTCGGCTCCTTCCAGATGATGTCGCCATGCCTCAAGTGCCCGAATGATCGCGAGGAGTTCCTTGTCAAAAATATCATAGTTGCGCTCAGCTGGGTTGAAGGACTTGGATAGATATGCGACCGGGTGCCATTGGTCGTCTTTGCCTTGCTGGCTCAGGACGGCGCCGGTTGCGAAGTCCGAGGCATCGCATTCTATGCGGAATGGCTTACTGTGATCAGGCATGAGTAGAACGAGCGATGAGGTGAACGCAGCTTTGAGCCGCTCAAAAGCGGACTGACAGTCCTCCGACCAGATCCAGGGGACATCCTTCTTTGTTAGCTCGAATAGTGGGTGCACTATGGTCGAGAAATCTTGGATGAAACACCTGTAGGCTGTAGAAGTTCGCGAACCCAAGGAAGGATTGCACTTCCTTGACCTTGGTAGGGACGGGCCATTCTTCGATACCACCTAACTTGACTGGGTCCATCGCAACATTGTCATGCAAGACGACAAGACCCAGGAACTTGACTTCCATTTGCTCAAAGAGGCACTTCTCTGGTTTCAAGTACAAGTTGTTGTCCTGCAGTCGCTGGAGGACTCATCGCATGATGTCACGATGTCGTTCGAGGGTGTCCGTGAATACCAGTATATTGTCCATGTAAATGATCACTACACCTTCAGCGATAAGGTCTTTGAACACTTCGTTCATCATTGCTTGGAAGGTCGCCGGAGAGTTCGTAAGGCCGAAAAACATTACCAGGGGTTCGAAGAGCTCGCGGTTCATTCTGAAGGTGGCCTTCCATTCGTTGCCTTCCTTGATGCGGATGTTCTCATACCCCCAGCAGACGTCAACCTTGGAGAAGATCAGAGCGCCCTTGAGCTTGTCGACGATTTTATTGACAAGTGGAAGAGGGTAAGCATTCTTGATCATGTTGGAGTTGAGGTGTCGATAATCCTGGACGGGTCGTAGTCATCCATCCTTCTTTTTAATGAAGAAGAAGGGACTCGCCATGGGTGACTTGGACGGCCGAATGTAGCCTTTAGACAACTGTTCATTGAGGAAGTTGTCCAGTTCAGTTTGTTCAGCAGGCGACAACGGGTACAACTTGCAGGGTTTTGGCATGAAGTCATCCTTAAGGTCAATGGTGTGATCCCAGACGCCTCGCTCCGGGAGGCGTTCGGAGGCGACCTTGTCGAAGACTTTGGTGAAGTCGCGGTATTGCTCGGGGACCATTTTGTCGAACGTCTTAACCTTCTGCTTAGCTAGGGCCGCCTCTGCCAATTTTTGTGACTTGGTAGAGCCAGCGCGTACAGGGATGAACGACTCATCTGGGTCCTCCGTGTAGTCCTCTGTATACAGGATCACGTCACCATCCTTGACGGTGCAGGTGGTGATGTCGGAGATGATCCTGGCGAGCTGTAAGCCCTCTAGCACCCAGGGAACCGAGATCGGCGGGTCCTTCGGTGTTGACGGGGCAGCGTTGGAGGTTGGTTTGGCTAGAGGCGTTCGACATGGGTTTCTGCGTCGAAGACGTCGTCATCGAGGGTTGCATAGTGTATGGGTGTGACGTCATCCTCGTCATCGACCTCTTCGCATGTGACTGGTGGCGGTTTCCGAGGGGTCAGGTGTTTCATTTGTAGCCGCACGACAGGCGAATCCACGAGAAGGCAGTCGGGCAGGCACCGCGTCATGTCAACGTGGTCCTGTTGCCAGTCGACTTCTGGATTGTGCTTCCATAACCAGTTGGTCCCAAGGATTACGTCTTGGTCGCCTAGGTCGGCGACATACATCTCGACATCTTCTTTGTGATAAGAGCTGCCGTTGTCCGAGTATATGCGTAACCGTTGGACAGTCGATTCACGCACCGGTCCCATCCCATTGTCCGTCCTGTCTACGTTTTTGACGGGAATGGGTCGTGCCAGTGGTTTCGTCGTTAGCCGATGTTTGTTGACGAACTTGCCGTCAACTAGGATTCCCTCCGCTCCACTATCTTGCAGAGCAGAGACGTCGATTTGTCGACCAGTTATTTTACCAATGAACTTCCCTCAGAGCTTGATGGATGGGGTCTGCATATTGCGAGTAGCAGAGACCTTTATTGACGAAGAGCGAGGCTCACGAGATAGTACACCGATGAAGTCCTTAATCTGAGCCGAGACTGGGTTCCTATATGACGACGCGGCGTGAGAACCATCTAAAAATCCGCCGAGCCTAGCGCCTTGCTAGCTTGGTCCATCGCCCCTCCTCCGAGCACCTTGATGCACGCTACCAGGGCTTCTACATCATCCTCCTGCCTTTCAACCTTGGCCGCTCACGCCACCGGTGAAGACCTTTGGTCGCACGTTAGAGGTCCAGTGGCGGCGCACTCCAGGAAGTCATGCATAACGTGCCCGATCTTGCGACAGAAGAAGCATCTGTTGTTCTGGCGCAGGTAGTCACGCTCAAAGTCAGTGAGCTTCCCGGGTCTTCCGTTCCCGCCGGTGGTTATGGCGTTAACCTTGACCGCCCGCTTGTCCTGCGAGCCGGTGCCAGTGCCGTCGCTTGATCGTTTGGTGGAGGGCGTACCTTTGCCCCACACCTGGTGCTTGATACGCTTGCGTCGCCACACCTTGTCCTTTTGCTGGGCCACCTTTTGGTAGTCCCGGAGCGTGTCGATATGCAACAGTTCACACGCATCGACCTTGCTCTGCAAGCTGGCATTCAGCCCCTTGCGGTAAAACCTGAGTGCAGCGCGCTCGTTATAACCAGCCCGCTTGGCCATCACGTTGAATTTCAACGTGTAGTCCACGGCAGTGTCCTTGCCTTGCTCAAGTTCTTCGAGCTCCGCTTGCGCCTTCGTCTCTTCGTCGACTGGAGAGAATTGCGAGACAAACACGTCGAGGACGTGCATGAGTGACCATCGAGGCAGGATGGTCCGACTGAGGTGGTCTTCCATGACCTCCTCGAGGACAGCAGCTGCCCATTTCTTCGACATGTCACCTTCCATGTTTTGGCAGAAGAAATTGATACGACTCAGCTCGGTCCGGAATGTCTTTGGGGTGCACATAAAGTGCATCGTGCAGCATGCGCAGTAGTTCCGCACATTGTCACGGTCGTCCTTGAACGATTTAGGGACGCCGCCCATCTTGCCGGTGTCATGGGTGACGTCGGCCTCGGTTTTGTCGGCATTGTTACTCTGCCGCTCGAATTCTTCTACCACCCAGGTCGTACTCCGGGTGGCTGCCGTGGGTTCTGCTTGCGGTCGTTCTTCAGTGCACTCTACCGGGTGTGTGCTTGCTGGCCGGAATGCTGGTCCGGCGACGGATGTGGGCGGAGGCGTGCCGACCATGACAGATTGGAGGCGGGTCGGCAGTCTGGTCGGAGGTCGAGAGATGTTGGATGCGTGGGACTGTGCGCGGGATAACACTTGTGTGGCACGTTCAAGGGTTTCAGCCGCGATGAAGTTGTGCTGGTGCAGAAACAAGTCTCCGACGTGGGGGTGGCGATCCCACCTGAAGATGGGGTGAAGGTCACGTGTCCAGAACCAGAGTACGTCGTACTCGCCGGTGTGAGTTCGCGCAGTAAGGTACTGCCTGTTTTGTGCAAGTCGGAAGCCTGCAGGAACGAGATCGGGGGAGAAGTCGGGAAGGTTTTCTTCGGCGACCGAGCTGTACAAGACGTCTGAGTTCGGAGTTCTGGTGCAGTGTGCTACCGGGACGTGCTCGTCGTTTTTGAGGTCGGGGTCTGGTCTAGGTGTTCCGCGAGTACTAGGGGCGGAAATGGTGGGCAATGTGGATGCACAAAATCAATTGATTTGTCGATGCCTTCCTCAGGTCGTCGTGTGCTACAATGTACACAAGGTAGGTCGCGTGATCCTCCTTCTCTGATTCCCTTGCTCATTCTCGTCAAGGGCCTGTCGGATGCTATCGAAGATCCCTCTACTCGGAGGGTGTAGTGAAAAATCGGCTGTGCGACGGAGTCAACGCTCTACGAGCGCGCACCGTGGGTGGATTCGAAAGGCGGTGGTGGTCGTGCCATAGACGTGGAATACGTCTAGGACTTGGAAGATTAGGCACGGGTGTTGGAGCTCCGGGCTATAGCTTTGCCGGGCTCAAATGTAGGCGTAGGTGGTGACGCGATGGGCGCTTTCACAGTCGAAAACGGTGCGCACGTGTACATATGCGTTGTTGAACAATGCGGGGTCTTGACGAATGCATCCGGCAGCGAACGCGAACTGATCGATGTCGGAGTAGCTTGTGAACGGGGTGGCGGGCACGGTTTCGATGTTGAGGAAACTGAGGTCCCAGTCTACGGTGACACGTGCCACTAAGGGAGGGTGAGCGGGTGCAGAGTGGGATAAGGGGAGCTCGTCCAAATGTCAGGACTTAGCGAGCGAAGGCCCCCAGGCTGCACAGACTTAGTGATGGAAGCGAGGGTTGAGACAAACGGCAAGAAAAGGAGGAGGAGAGGAGTGAGAGAAGTGGTGGATTGCAAGTCACTTGGGGTACAAGTGGATGAGCTGGGGAATTACACAGATACAGGCAGTCCTTATATACTTGAGAGGTGGTCTGTGTGAGAGATGATAACGTAAGTGAGGGAACAATGGTGAAACGACTAAGCATGGTCATGACTGAGGTGGTGACTAAGACCAAGGCGATGATTAATGGCAATTAGCGATCACTGTTGACTAGATCCAGGCCGCTTATAGATATGCGCTGACTAGGTGCTTCTATGGAGGGTGCACATCTGTTGCGAGATGCGCGCTTGTCGGAATGATGTGCACGTTTGTTGAGATGTGCGTTTGATGAGGTGTCCAATGTGTCATAACCAATGTTGGGCGTATTCCGTCGTTATGGTGAGGCGCCGTAGGGTGTGGGTGAGACGTCAAGCCGTAACACTCCTGGCGAAAACCCACACTTTCCATCTCTCCCTTGACCTCCTCCTCGTGCTCGTCGCACCTAGCCACTTTGCAACTGAATGCCTTGTGCGTACCGATAGTGACCCGCTGTCTGGAGTTGGGACAGGTATTGTGATCTCCTCCTCGTTGGACGGGTAGGTGCACATCGTCCCGCTAACTAGCACATAGAACGGACGGCCTAGCAAGAGATTATACGGCGTGTCGTCTATGATGTGAATTTGGACGAGGAACGTCAGACCACCGATCTGCAGGCGGACATTCTGGCCGACGCTGATCATCCCGTTGTCTGTCCCGTTAGTGCTCTGCATGATTATGCGCTGGTCCAGGTTCCACTTGATAGGTATCTGGCATGCCAGCTTATGGTTCATGGAAATAATAGAGGACCCGAGATTGCAGATGCACTCGACCTCGAAGCGATTATCAATCACGCTGAGCACGGCATGCAGCTTTTAAATGGCCGGCGCAACCTTGATGCTCTCCTGTTGAACATAAGCCGGTACACGCTCCTGTTGCACGTATATTCGACTGGCTAGCTCGGAGCAGACCAAGACACCTTCCCACGGCCTCTTAACTCGGGGTTTGGAAACGGTACATACCCCCTACCCCTGATGAGAAAGTGCATGTAAGAGGGAACCACAACGACTTGTTCTTCCTCCGCTAGGTCATGCTCTTCTTCCCGCACGAAGTGCGACAGTGCTTTCAGCAGCAAGCTAGCAGTAGACTCGGCGCATTGTGTCAGGTTGGTGGCTGGTGGGCCACGGAGCATCCGGTTCGGGCACAAGCTGTGGTAGTGACGGATCCAGTCGCACATGCTGGAGCCTTTGGGAAGGATCCAAGCAGGCAGTGCTTCCCCGTTCAGCAACGTGGTACGACCTGTCTCGCTGATTGCGATGAGGCCTTGTTGCATGTCCTGCTGCCAGTCGGGACAGTCGACCTGCATGTGCGGGCCTTTACAGTAGTGACACCTGCCCAGAGGCGGACTGGGTGAACGTGGCCTCTGCTGTCCTTGGCCTCCTTGTCCTGCACTGGTGCCACTTCTGTCTTGAGCGTACGACTGCGAGTAATGGGGTCCAGGACTCATGGAACCATGGTACCGGGACTGGTCGCTCAGAAGCACTCGAACAGCCTCTGCCAGGATCCTGACCGTGTTCGAATCTCCCCCTGGCTCAGCCTTGACTCACACTACTGCCGCTGCCAGGTCCTGGTGCAACGTAGGAGGTGGTGCATTACCAGCCTGCGTGGCAGTTGGCCGCCAGGACACCAGAATGGTTTGTGACAGAAGGGTGGGGACAAATTGTGGCGTCATGGCTTGGAGCGATTGCGGGACAGCTACTTCTTGGGAAGCGGGAGGCTGGAGCACCATTGTCTGACTGTATCCGAGATATGGGTTGGGCATCTGTTGGAAGCCGAACGATGGGAAGGGGGTGCTCATCGATCCATAACCGGGCACCATAGCAGTCACCAGTGGGACGTCAAGACCGAACCGCGCAAACTGGCTGGGATTACAGTAGAAGTCCCATATGGCCACCTTGATTTTGTCGCGCGTCCACTGGTGGTCCATCCTGGCATTTGGGAACAGGACCTGGATCCTGTCCTTGATCTGTACGAGTAACCAGGACACGGCCTCACTGTAGCGGCGTCTGGCTTCTTCTTTGGACATCAGCCTGTGCCATTGGAGAATGACGAAGTACTGATTGAAATGGCGGTTGAACGCCGCAAAGTCGACTTTGGTGGGTTCCGGCAGAGAGTGGAACTGCTGGCACCAGTTGGTCAGGTTGTTGACCGTGACCATAGCAGATGATTCAAGACGTGGGAAAAGCGACAGGAGGTCCTTCTTGATGTCCTCCCAGGTCGGCACAGTGATAGCGGCTTGTCCCGCTTCGGTGACTGGCGGTTCCAAAGTGTGCACGATAAGAGGACGAACCCTAATGAGATCGCCGGCTGCATGGTTTGCATAGCGCAAGACAAGTTGGACACGTTCTGCAACTGTGACAACGGTGCAATTCTCGGCGACTAGCTCCACTGCTTCTAAGTAACGTTTGAAGTCCAGCACATCGTCTGGGTAGTTGAACCGCAGGGCGTTGGACAAGTTGGGTATAGGTTGAGACAGACAACTAGCCATGATGCATGGTTGTCGGCGACTCGGAGAAGGGGATACTGAAGGTGAAATGGAGCTTTGCGATGGAGAAGGTGACAAAGTAGACTGGGCCCAACTACGTTCCAGATCGGGACTAGGTGTAAGAGATGGCAAGGGTGAGGAGTCCAACAGGGCCTCGGATGGGGTATGTGCTGGCTGTCATCTAGATGGTTGTCCCGCCGATAAGGCTTGACAGATACGTTGCACTTTTGGGGCAGTGTCAGGACTTAGCGAGCAAGAGCCCCCGGGCTGCACGGACTTAGTGATGATAGGGTTGAGGCAGTCGAAGGGCTAGAGAGGGAAAGAGAAAGCAGCAGGTTGCGAGTCACTTGGTGGAACAAGTGGACGAGCTGGGGAAATACAGGGAAACAAGGAGTCCTTATATACTGATACATGGTCCGTGCGCGAGATAGTTATGTAAGCGGTGGAACAATAGGATAGCGACTAAGCATGAGTCATCGCCGAGGTGATGACCAAGACCGAGGCTGTGACCGGTGCTGGTTAGTCATTGTTGCTGACTGGGTCTGGGCCGCTTATAGATATGCGCTGACAGGGCACTTCTATGGAAGGCGCGTGCTTATTGTGGAGCGCGCACTTGTTGCGATGGCGTGCATCTAGTCGAGGTGTCCGATGCGTCGTAACCGATGTTGGGCATGTTTCCGTCGTTATGGCGAGGCGCTGTGGGGTGCGGGTGAGGCGTCAAGCCGTAACAGGCAGGTGGTGGCACAGGTGGGTAGAACGGTGCTTGGCATGACTTAGGAGTCTCTTGCCAGTACGAGTCAGGACTGAATTGATTAGAAGGAACACACTTCAGGCCAGACTGCTCTGGTGTTGAATGGGATACAGCCGACACTCGGGGCCAATGGTCGGACGGGTTCCTGGAACTCGGAGGCTGGTTCCAATTGGTGCTTGTTGGGTCTGACTGCTTATCGGGTGCCAGGATGTGGGACCTGACTCAAAACAAACACATGATGCACGTTCTGCAGCTTCAGAACAGTGCACACCAGCAGAAGAAATCAGAAGAAATAGAAGACGGCAAGCCCGCTGAGGTGTATGGCAAGGGCCACAAGTTTGAAGGTTGTTGTGTAGCGGGATGACATTAGGGGTCGTCGGACTTGAGTGTAGGCAGATGGTACAATTGCCCCCTCGTGGTGGGCTCCAGATGACGAGCAGTAACGTCCTGGGGAAGGGGTGAGTGAAGCAAGGAATACCTCACACAACAACCTGTCCGGTGGTGGAACATGCTCAGCGAGTGCATGGGGGATTAAATCAACCGGTCCTCAAGTTGGACGATGTGGGTAAGAGGGAAGCAGATGAGAACAAGTGGGGCAGAAAGCAGACAGAACGCAGTGTACCCTTGGTACCACTATGTGACAGTGATGGGCAGGCCAGGCGGCACGCAAGACCTCCCAGAATGGGACAGACAGAGCAGAACAGGCTAGCGACGTGCTAGAAATAAAACTGTAGCTGTGGGGGTATATATTCGGTGCACCGAGGAACTCCTGTGGTGGTGGTACTGCTGTTTCAAGTTACTACCTCTAACCCGTGCGCGTCCCCTAACGGGACACCGCCAACCCTAACTCTACTCATTCCCTCTGCTGACAGACTGGTGGTACAGATGCGTTAGAACTCTACCCATGTCACGGGACTTCCCCACTGCTGATACAGGTGCACCAGAACTCTGCCCACACGTCCGAACCTGGCCCTGCTGTTACATAGGTGGAGAACTCTCCCTAGCCCACTGACTGCTGATACACTGATGGTACATTCTTGAACTGCATTGCATGCGCTCAGCCAACGACTACCCGCTTTGGCCCTGTAGGCTGCTGCCCATCGATAGCAGTCCCAGCCCCTCTGGTTACCTACTGGTCACTGGTACAGCCTCCTTGTCCTCCTGCGGTACCTGGCGCACTTTTCGCTGGGGTATATCAACGCCCTGCTGAAAATCCAGCCTCCAGTCCTTCTTTCCCAGGCATGTCACACTATCCACCTGATCCTCACTATCCCATGACATCCACTCCTGGTTGACCTGCACCCCAGCAAGATCTTGGAAGCATATCTGGAAGGCTTTCTGATGGGCCCATACGATCAGGAGATCTATGTGACGTCGTGTGCTTGGAGCCAGACAAAGTACATATCATAACTTTATGCCTAGCAAATTTTTTGTTCGAGTTTAGCAGCATTGTCTTAATACAGGCGAGATCAGAAAGTGCATCGTCGTTGGGCACTCCTGTGGTCATGGCAAGTGCTTTGTCGAATTTGGCCATTTCTGCTTCTTGATCTTCATTCTCAGGTTCCCATTCTCCATTGGCATGCGCAAGAGCTTAGTTCTTTTGAGCAGCACCACAGGCTGCATTGCAGTGCTATTCATGCTGGAATACAGGTCCTGGGATGGAGTAGGCTGGACGGGAGTAGCATGCGAGGCTGATGGGGCGAGGGATGTTGCATGGGAGGCTGGTGGGGCGATAGATGGCAGATGCGGAGCTGGTGTGACAAAGGACAGTGCATTTTGGGCCGGCGCACAGCGGACACCATGTTGCAATTCATGCGGCATTATCACACGCCAGTCAACACCTCTCCCTGGCATGCAAGGTGAGTGTTGATATGCATATAGGCTTGAACTGCTCACCAAGTCCTTCATCTTCTTCGTCTTCCTCGTGTCCCTGGAAGAACGGCAGCTGGCGCTGCTGAGATACCCCAGAAAAAGGTGTGTCTGTGGCTGGGTCTCTGTGGAGCTGTATGTAAGTGATGTGTGTGTGTATATGTGTGCATATACTTACTTTTGTCCCAGAGATACCCTGCTGTCGAGCGTTGCAGCGTGTCAATATGAGATGGCATCCATTTGCCACCTGCCTGCACCTTGCGACAATGCTGACAAGGACACTCACTAGTGTCTTGCTGATCCTCATGTGGCTGTGATCTATCGTGCGAGCTTGCAGCGTGGGCTGTGCCACTGTCCTGTGATGTCAGCGGGAGGAATGCCTGGTGTACATGCGGTGGGAGTGAGGCCCAGAGGGCTGCAGGGGTAAATGCCTCATCAGCACCCTCAGAGGAGGCTTGCATAATATATGTAGTGGAGAGATGGGACCGGGGGACAGCGGTGCATGTAGTAAAAGTAGCAGAAATTCATTATGATTTCTTCATGTGACCGTGTTGAGTGAGCGAAAGCAGCAAGCCTGGGCAGCCAGTTTGATCCCACACTAGCCTGCGCTCCTCTGAGACAGTTCAAACTATTCGTAATCAAAGTGCATATATTATTCTCAACTCATGATAAGCTATCTACTTTTTTCGGCCCTAGTTGTAGTGTTCGCTATTACTTGGCCCTATTTGGACACCGGGCTCAGGCTCCAATATGGTCTGTCCTGACATGTTATCCCGCACTTGTCTGCACGATTTGGATGTGGGCTCAGGGGCACCTGAACACAGTGAATAGCTGAGTACCACAAGTGTCACCCCTCTGCTTCAAAACTGCAGAATCTCACTCAGTTTCTCTCAGAAACAAGCAGGATATCAACCAAGCATACTCCTGGCATAAGCATCCCCTAAGTTACAGCTCAACATCTCCCTGATATCTATTGACACCCTGCTATAACAAATGGCACACATTCTAAACATTGATTACGCGTATTGGATGCCTCAACAAGTACACATTTTGACAAGTGCATACCTTCTATAGAAGCACCTAGTCAGTGTGTATCTATAAGTGGCCCAGACCTTAGTTGACAACACTTACCCATTAATATTACTCTGTCAGGACTTATCAAGCGATTGCCCCTAGGCTGCACAGACTTAGTGAGATGCAAAGGGAGACTTGAGGCGATGAGGGAAAAGGGTGAGAGCAATGGATTGCAAAGTCACTTGGTGGTACAAGTGGACAAGCTGGGGAATTTACAGTGAAACAACGATCCTTATATACTGCGTCCTGGTCCATGCGCGAGACAATAATGTAAGCGGAAGAACAATAGGAAGACGACTAAGCATGAGTCATCGCTGAGGTGATGAGTAATGCTGAGGCTGTGACTAATGTCAATTGGTCGTTGCTGCTGACTAGAGTCCGGGCCACTTATAGATATGCGCTGACAAGGTGCTTCTATTGAGAGATGCGCGCTGATGAGCAGTAACTCCCAGGGAGGGGTGAGTGAAGCGAGGAATACCACACAAAACCCTCTCTGGTAATAGGACGTGCTCAGCGAGTGTGTGGGGGTTTAAATCGACCGGTTATCAAGTCAGGCGATGGTGGGACCAGTGGAGAAGACGAGAGCAAGTGAGAAAGAAAGCAGACAAGACGCAGCGTACCCTTGGTACCACTGTGCACAGCAACAGAAGTGGCCAGGCGACACACAAGACCAGCGGGAACTGAACAGGACTGAGCAGGACGAGCTAGTGACACACTAGCGAACTGAAACTTGTACTGTGGGGGTGTATTTGAGCACCGAGGAACTCCTGCAATGCAGGACTGGTGGTGGTATCTGTTGTTACCAAAAAACACTCCCTCTACTCTAATGGGACCACCTGCAAACCCTAACCCTGCTGCTCCACTCTGCCCTCCTACTCTTACAAACACGCTAGAGCTCTAACCGTGCTCTGGGACTGTCCTGCTGCTGTTACAGACGCACCAGAACTCTGCCCACACCACCGTACCGCTTCTCTGCTGTTATATACCGTCTAGAACTCTATCGGCTCAACGGGACCGTCCCGCTGGAGGCCCGATGCGTCAGAACTCTGCCCGTGTGTCCTGTGTACTTCTCCGACGGCCCAGCGGTAGAGAACTCTCCATCTGCCTTTCGGGACCGCCACCAACTGCGCTTGCGACTTGTCGTGTTTTGTAAAAAGGGTTCTCGTGTGGCGGGACTGAGCACAAGGCATGTCCCATTGACCATACGGTGCAATGGATCGGCGGGTTGCTGTTCTGCGCCTAGTCTCGCTAGTCAGGGACCATCCCGGAAGCAGACCTGTCCCCTGTGTCGCGATTTTTTGGGGTATATCATCTCCCCCTCACTGAGACTGGATGTCCCCATCCACACGCAGTCTCACCCATGCCCGTCCTGCTTCGCCTCTTCGCGCCTGTCCCGTCCTGCTTCGACACTATGACTGCCACCTGGCGCACGCTAGTGGTACAGCGGTACCACCTTGCCAAAGGTGTTCCCCTAGACAACTGGTGGGACCATGTGTCTTTGTTGATCGTGCGTAGTCTCTGTTCGCTTGTCCCGGCAACCAACACTCCTATCCCAGACGGCAAACGCCCAGCTCGATCCGTCTGAGTCGCTTCTTGATGTGCTGGAACACCTGGCCTTGACCTGCAATGCATACCTCTCCCTGCTGGCCACCGAACGCCTCGACAGCCCGCTGCGCTACACTTGGCCCTCCACCGAACGCCTCTTGCAGGGTCTAGAACACTCGCACGCGGAGTGGTTCCACGCCAATATTGAGTGTGGGCTGAATGGGTCCCACGCTAAATGGGCCGGCGACCTACGCAACTGCCGTGCCAGCCTGCACTATGCCTACGCCGAGGGCCGGATGAGCAGTCCCGCCTTCCGTGCCGCCTGGATCACCCTATGCTCCAATCCGCTGCCCAGTTGGTCAACGCTCTTGTCTTGGATAAGTCGTGCTTGATTGGCGGCGCGTAGGAACGTGGCGTTCGAGCGGGATGGGTTCCGTGATGACCCGGTGACGGATAGGGGCCCGGTTGCTCTTAGTAGCCACTTGTACTGCCTGGGTGTGCGTGCTGTGTCAGCCGAACTTGACTGCTCGGAGGGTTCCCTCGTATTGGAGTGGGACCGGGTCGTCGCCACCTGGCCAGCTGCCGCTCTCATCAGGACTGGGGTCCAGCCCCAGTGGGACGCGACTCCGCGCCATTTGACGCACGCTCGGAACGCCCAAGAGATACCGCTGTGAGCTGATAGGCACGTGCCACAAGTGATCGGACTGCGGCGAGTCGAGCCATGGGAAGCAGACAGTTAGAATCGAATGAGGTTTGCGCGCCCAGCGTCGCGTGGCTGATCGGGGCCTTGTGCCTGGACGGAGCCCAATGTGGTTAAGGGAGTGCTGTTGCCACACTGCTCCGGTGTAGGGTGCTTGTTGTGAAAACGGCTCCGCGTACACATGTCGCCCTTGTGGCGAAGTGCACGTGAAGACTCAAAATGTGCAGATCGCACCGTGTGGGCGTCCCATTACGTTCAGTGGCTGTCCTGGTGCACCTGGCGTCGTGTAGCGCCGCCCTGCTCCGCTGCGTGCGTCTGCCTTAAGCTGGGATGGGTAGAGGCTGCGCGCCCGTTCGCTTTTCCACCCTGTAAACTTGTCACCATGTCCTCTCTGTCCGCTGCCACCACCGTCGCAGTCCAAGAGACGGAAGCCCTGCTGGCCCACTTCCCGACCCCACGCCACCGCTGCTGTTCTTGGCAGCCTGCATTGTCCCTATCAGTCACCGAGCGACTCCTACGAACACCTCGGCTCTCCGCGACGCCCTGCACCCAGTGATGACCCTGTCACGTGACTGCTCCACGCAGTTCTGGAGGTGGTACTCGTCCTGGCTTGGCGTAACCACCTTCGGTCGCACGCTCTCCTCGTCCGATGCTCTCCAGCAGCAGGAAGCTGGCTTCTTGCGTCAGCTTGGCCGCGGCAGGTTGCACTTTGTGGGCCTGGAACTGGTAAGCCCGCTCCCGCCTTCGTGTCGACCGCATCTGACGCCTAGTAGGACCGTGTACTGGACTCCCGCTTTTCAGCGTTGGACGCCTTCTTCCACCGCGTCGGGCTTAGTTACATAGGTGCCTCCTCGATGCGCGCCATGGTGGATATGTGCGACATCGTGGGCGTGCCCAGCATGGACCTCATCCTCTTGGAGGCAGTCGTGCGGCATATCCCCATGCCTCTGTTCCCATCCCATCAGACCGTCTTGGACGGCTTCTGCCGTCTGGCCAATGACGACCTGCCACCTGCCAACCTCTTCGTCCCTACCGTCCCACTACCCGACTCTCCCCTCGGTCGCGCCATCGCCACTTGGATCACCGTGCACGGCTTGCCCCGCCCGTACGTCCCGGTCTCGGAAGACTCGGCTTTCTTGACGTCTGCCTTGCTCGAGCTGGACTGGGACAATGACCTGAATGAGTCGGCGCCACCGGTCGCACCTAGCATTCCCCTGGCAGTCTCTCTGTCCACTCCGTCCGGCTTCTCCTTCCCCGCCGGTGCCTCGGTCCCGCCTATACCTGTACCTGCTCCTGCTCCCGCCGTCCCGTCAACTCCGGCTCTTGTTGTCTCGGTTTCGCCTACCCCGGCCTCGTCTCCAGTCGCCACCTCCTCCGTGCCTGTACCTCCTGCTACCGCCGCCATGCCTCCTCCACCTGCGCCGTTTGTCCTGCCGGTCTACAACCTGGCTGGCAACCCAGTAACCCTGCCCACCTCGCCGGCAGCGCTGCCCTCTAAACCCAAGGTGGCAGTCCTTCTCAACAACGAGGACCCACCTCCGCCTGCGGCGGTGGTTGACGCCAGTTCAGCCAGGGACGACAAGGAGGTCGACGAGGTCATCGCCGCCTCCGACAGCGAAGGCAGCGTGCGGGCTGCAGTCGTGGAGTCCGAGGACAAGGACGGCCTCGATCCCGTTGGCGCAGGCTACCCATGCGCCAACACGATCCAACTTCCATTCGTCGGCGGCGCTCCGGCCGTGGGTTTCGACGTGCGTGTCAACATTGCCACTCTCGCCACTGACTTCGGCGCACACAACTACTGGGACTGTGGCGCTCGGCTGAGTCGGAAGTGCGCGCACGACGGCAGCGTCTTCTTCTTGCTCTGGCCAGAGCTTCCACAGTGGCGTGAGACCGACGGATCGCTGAGTGCCACCAAGCCGGTCATCACACCTTTGGAGGTCTGGTGGGTACGTCCTGCTTCTCTTTTCAGAGTCCCGTCACTGTAGCTCATGGTTGTAGGTCCCCTACGAGCTGGCGTGCGGATGGGACCGGGGCCCATTGTTGCTCATGCCCGCTGGCACACGCAACCAGGACCGCCGGTATTGCTTCTTGTCCTGGGGCATGTGCATGGAAGACGGCGAGCATGTGGTCTACCCATTCCGCCACATCTGCCTCGCCTGTTGGACGCTCACTGGCAGGGATACGCGCAAGGCACGGTCTACGCCTTGCTGGGACTTGCGGGATGAGACGAAGATCTTGGACGCCATCCCGAGCGATCGTACGTCTTTCTTCTTGATGTTCACCGCTGCGCTGACTCTTTTCAGTTGTCGACGACCCCGTGGCGTACTATACTCGGCTGTGGGACGGGGACACACGTGAGGAGAACGACGAGCCCGTGGACCGTCCCGTCGAGGCCGGTGGCGGGCTTTGCCACTCGATCAGCAGCGCTCCGTCCCACGGTGCCGCCAGTTCCACTGTCGCTAGCTCCACCGCCGCCAGCTCGGGACCTTCTCTCCGGCCCCGCGGCAAGGTCAAGGTCGAGGTGTCGGTACCAGACAAGGGCAAGGGGTGGGTGCGGCCATCTGCCATCACTACTGCTACGCCGGCGCTGGCGTCGGAGGCTTCTACTAGCAAGGCCCGCGTCAAGCCATGGATGGTAGTCTGGCAGCCGTCAACTGCTGCTTGCACCGGGCCCGTCGCTGAGCCCATGGAGCTGGATCTGCCAGCCTCCCCTACCGTTGCCTGAACGCCATCCCACTGGGCCGAAGCCTACGTTCGCACCTCCTTTGGTGAGGACGACAGTCTGGCCTCCATGACCCGGCTCTTGGAGGAGGGTGCGGCCATCTTTGGTTGGCCACGGACGCACGCGCTCGCGTCTGCCAGCCATGCCACCTCTCATACTACAGCTTCTCTGCTCTGGCAATGGACTGACGAATGGGACTTCTCAGCCACCGATGCACTCCTCGCCCAACGTCACCCAGCAGTTGGTAACAAGTGGCCGCGCACCAGTACCGCCAGCAAAGGGTCCCACGCGGTGTGAGGGCGTCCTGCTGATTGCACTTTGCCAAAGAGAGGAAGCCGGCATAATTTATATCGAGACCTCGCGCCTCTGTGCGCTCATTTTGTACATCATCCTGCGTCTCCGATTAAAGTATGAGCTTTGCTTTCTTGCAGCCTGAATCGCGAATCGTGAATCGTTTGAGTATTGTACATGCCGGTGCAACGAAATCGAAATCTTGGTGGGTCCTCCCCCTCACTGAAACTCTGACCGTCCCCAGTCATCCGCCGCATGCCAACCACTCTCCGCCAGTCCCGCTCCCGTCATTGCATCCAGAACCACGTCCACACGCAGCGGGACGTCCTCCGGGTCACACGTCCGATCTGTACGCATCTCCTCCAGCCGGTCCCGCGACACATCGAGCACCTGGGCGACTGCCTCGGCAGGCCATACCTTGCGCGCTTCATATGGTACGACCCGGAACGCCGCCACCGGATGCTGGAAGACGGTCCCGTCAAGCTCCGCAATAATGAAAGTGCCGCCGCACGTCCGGTCCACTACCACGAGCGGCCCGTAGTACCGAGGCTTGCCCTTCTTGTTGTGGGACTTCTCGACGCTTGAGTTCTGGACCAGAACCAGGCTGCCTGCTGTAAGGCCATAGTCCCACACCATTTCTGCATGGCGCTGCTCCGCCTTGAAGGCCGCCTCGACGTGGGACTGAAAGACCGACGAGTAGATCTGCCATAGCTGCTCTGTACGACGTTGTAGCTGACGGGCCCAGAATGCGAGTAGGTCCTGCGACAAAAGCGGTCCCGCCGGCAGCTCTACGGGGTACGTTGCCTGTACGATGTCCAAGGGCATGACTGGCTTGGTCCCGGTTACGATGAAGTACGGCGACACACCGAGGCGACGGCACAGAATGATGCGGTCCGCCCAAAGCACCAAATGGAAGGCCAGGGGCCAACGGGACTCATCCCCGTTTGCCGACTTGATGAGGGCCTGCCTGAGGTCCCAGTGCCCGCACTCGACGATCCTGTTTGCCTGCGAGTTGTAACCCGAGATGCGGATGTGCGTGATCCTGTACCGCTCTAGGTAGCGGCAGGCCTTGACCCACAGGGTCCCGTTGTCTGTGACAATCTCCCGCAGCGCGCCCCACCGAGTGATGAACATCTGGTAGAGGAATTCGCCGAGCATCTCCGCCGTTTCTGCCTTGCGTAACATCTTGGCCTCGATGAAGGACGAAAGCGAACAATGGGCCGCTACAACACAGTTGAACGAACGGGCCTTCGTCATGAGCATTGTGTCAGCGAACACCTTACTGAACAGGGGCGCTGGCTCGGCTACCACTGGCGGGACGCGTATGTGACGCAAGCGGCGGATCTGGCACTCATGACAAGTCTTGATGTACCACATGGCATCGCTCTGCTGACCAGGCCAATAAAAGCGTAGGGAAAGGACAGAGTATGTCGCCCAGAACGAGTGGTGCCCGGACTCGACGTGCCCAAGCTGCAGCAGCCAGTACCGCTCCGTCCCGCTAGTTACCACCAGCCTCCGATCGAAGTCCGCCGACTTATGCCACAGGCGGTCGTCGGGGCTGAGCCAATAGTGCTGGCACAGCTGCAGGAGACGGTCCCAGTCTGCATCAGAGAAGGCTTCTCACCCCTGATCCTGGCTGAGAACACCTAGCAGTAGTCCGAGCAGTCAGTCCTAGTCCCGCTGATTCTTCGTGCACGGAATGTCCTCGTACTTGGCTGGGACGCCGGGCAAACCCCGCTGTGGTGCATCTTCTAGCCGCCGCTCTGTCGCCTCCAACGTACCCTCCTCCTCTGCCTGCCGCCTACTCGCCCTCGTCTGAACTCCCGTCCCACTATCCGCTCCTTCGTCCCACTCCACCACGTCGTCTCCATCCAAGGCCGATGACACAAAGACACCAAGTCACGCATGATACAAGGCCGGGACCCTGCACACAATGTGCTCACCCGTCATCGGAGCTGTTCAGGTCGCTAGGACCGAGACGACCGGCAGGTCACCTGCATACCGTCCTGCTGGTATCGGGTTGAGAAGATACAATGAACCGCCGTACATGCGGTCCACCCAGTCGTCGAAGTCGTCGTGGTCCACTGGAAGATCGTCGCCGCTCCCGTCGTCCAGCTGTGCCTGCCGACGGGACATCCCATCCTATGCACGATGCCGTTCTGCCGGGACGTGTCACAGATCAAAGTGGAACAACTTGATGGCGGTCGCCCAGCGATGCATACTTGCGACGAGTATCGGGTCCGGATTATTGAGCATGTCCTTGATGTACTTGGCGTCCACTTCCAGCGCAAGGTTGCACACACCGATAAGCCAGATCTTGAGGGCCTGAAAGGTGTGGAACACCCTGTACAGCTCTAACTTGGGCTGAGAGAAGCGGGACTCGCATTCATTGAGCAGTAGTGACCCGAATCGTGCCACATGTCGGCGGTACGGCGGGTCAGGATCGTCCTGCACCAAGAGGAATCCTACAGCATTAAGGGATGTGTCAACGGCCAACACAACCCAATCACTGTCAGGACTTAGCGAGCGGGCCCCCGGGCTGCACGGACTTAGTGTCAAGGGTGGCGGTTGAGGTGGACGAAGCGAGGGAGAGGGGGAAGAAGAGAGTAGATTGCGAGTCACTTGGTGGGACAAGTGGACGAGCTGGGGAAATACAGGGAGACAAGGAGTCCTTATATACTGATACATGGTCCGTGCGCGAGATAGTTATGTAAGCGGTGGAACAATAGGATAACGACTAAGCGTGAGTCATCGCCGAGGTGATGACCAAGGCCGAGGCTGTGACTGGTGATGATTAGTCGTTGTTGCTGACTGGAGTCCAGGCCACTTGTAGATATGCGCTGACAGGGCGCTTCTATGGGAGGTGCGCACTTATTGTGGAGTGCGTGCTTGTTGCAATGGCGTGCGCCTAGTCGAGGCGCGCACTTGACGAGGTGTCCGATGCGTCGTAACTGATGTTGGGTGTGTTTCCGTCGTTATGGTGAGGCGCCGTGGGGTGCAGGTGAGGCGTCAAGCCGTAACATTACCCCCCTCTTAGGGCATGCTTACGCCGGGAGCACGTTTGGGTGTGGCCTTGCCTTTCCCTGTCAAGAACTGTGCTAAGTTGGGTGGTTTAGGAGCAGCAGGGTGACGTTCGTGGTACTCAGCGATGGCCTCCTTCGCGTTCCGGAGTTGGCTCATGGGCGTCCAGCGATTTTCTGTGTCCGAATAACCGATGTAGTGGACGAGGTAATTGAACCCCCGTCCGACGGGTCCTCCGTCGACGACCTCGACCTCCCACTCCTCCTCGTTGTCGATCAGTTCCGGAGGGGGTTCAAGGTAACTCGGTCCATGTGCGTCGGTGTCGATGGTGGGCATGAGGATCGAGGCATGGAAGACGGGGTGTATACGTTTCCACGTCTTGGGGATGTCGAGTCTGTACGTGAGCGGCCCTAGAACGTCGATTATTGTGAACGGCCCCCATCGTTTGGCCCCGAGTTTGGCCTTGGGTTGCGTGGACCGGATGTTCTTCCCGTCGAGGTACACCTT
>MU273785.1:0-29875 GCA_022160365.1 Vararia minispora EC-137
GGTGGATCAGGTAAGTGCCTAACCCTAAATACAGTCGTCGGCTAACTATGCCCAGGACGAGGCGGAGGAGGTTGAAGAGTCGCAACAGAGTGCTGTAGACAATTATACCGGCGTTGCTATCAAGGTGGAAGACCCATGTACGATACATACGGACGTGGACTGACTTTATTTAGGTGTCATTCAACTCGAAAGTCGACGAAGGTCTGCGCATCCAGCAGCTATCCGGCGGACAAAAGTCCCTCGTCGCCCTCGCCCTCGGTCAGCTAAAGCAGCATGCAGTCCAGCTCTTTATTTACTCTGCCTTCAGTTTTCGCTTTCCAGAAATGCGATCCCGCGCCATTCTACCTTTTCGATGAAGTGAGCTCCGTTGTTGATAGGCTTGTCGACGATGTTGATATGCTCCTCTAGATAGACGCGAACTTGGACGCCCAGTATCGCACGGCCGTCGCAGGTGTGCAATTTTTTGTCCAGGGTGCGACGAAACTGGACTCACACCGGGTTTCACAGCGATGATTCACGAGCTTTCCGAATCCGCACAGTTCATCACGACGACCTTCCGACCAGAGATGCTTGTCCACGCCGACAAGTTCTACGGCGTCTTGTTCAACCAGCACAATTCGTACGATAAAGCGCGAGGAGGCGACGGAGTTTGTCGACCAAGTAAGTCAAGTTTACCTGCCCTGTTGGAATTTCTCTCACAGTTCCCACAGGAGGCACAAGCACAGTAACCTGGATCCAAGGGCTGGCATTCGCTCGCCTTTGCATCAGTTCGTTCTGCTGTTTGTCGCTCTGTCCTGTACTCTATTAGGATTATGTACTTATACCGCCTGCTTGTACTGTATATCCACGGTGACCGGTCCGAGCTACAACCTGACGCGCTGGCATAGCTCATAACATACTAGTAATAATAAGCCAAAGGCGACTCGAAGCCCTGCTGAATGGTCGCTTGCGGTCACATGATGTGAAACCACCATCGACGCGTCGCAACGTGGACGCGTCTGTCCTCGATGTGCCATCGATCTTTTGCCCGCCGCGATGTCCATCATAGACTGCGTCGATTCTAAACCTTCTGATGAGCTCCGGTATTTCTCACTTATCAGGGAGGTCATGAAAACCGGTAAAGTGTGCCTGGACCGCCTTGAAACGGGGACCATCTCGATCTTTGCACCGCCTTCCCTGCGCTTTTCTCTCTCAAATAGCACATTACCACTCATCACCACCAAGAGAATCTTCTTCCGCGGAATATTGGAAGAGCTTCTGTAGTTTACCAAGGGCTCTACAGACTCCGCTTTGCTCTCGCAAAAGGGGGGCACCGATTTTTTTGTGCTACATACATTGACAAAAGGATTCGAGCCGTATAAGCGTGTGTATTAGCTATTATAGTTCTCCACGATCGCGACGTAGGGTTTGTCTCAACAGGGTCATGTTCAAGCTCCATCTGAACATTGATCCCGGTTGAGCAGTGGTCGCTGCCCGTCCAATCGTATCCTGCGGCTCCCCTTCACCGAATCTCTGCATGACCCCAATCGCCCACTCCAAACATCGGACCGTCCACCTCACTACAACTGGGCGGTACCACACTATGATAAGTGGAGGAGCCACGGGGATCCCCCATCGCGTCAACCAGCGGAACAAATACCTGAGCCATCTGGAGAATTGAATGGCTTGGGCGAAGCATGCAGAGAGGTAGTATGCGTAGGCGCTCTGAGCATAAACCACAAATATACGAGTCAGATTATCTCAGCACGCACAAATCGTGAGGGGGCACTCACGACATAATCCCCGAAGTGCGCAAATTGATGAAGAAGCCTGCGACCACTGGCAGCTGTAGTCTTGCTGCCATCCACACCCTTCCAAATTTTGATGGTGGGCACCCTTGCTTCGGACGACGCTGTGATAATCCAGTGATCCCTACCGTCGTAATGATAGTCCTTAGAGCGAGTAGGAATCAGTGATCTACGGCATCCTTGTAAATTATCGACTGACCAAAGCTTGAATAATCCCTACAGAGACAGACAGATCAATACTGAAAATGCAGCGATGGCGAAAAAGTGATAATATTAGGCCTACCATCGTTGTGAGAGAGTAACTGATGTCGTGAGCCATCGATCGTATTGAAAATGCGAGCCGCGCCGTTTGTACCGCCGACGAGCACAGCAGCTCCGCCATGTATGTACTTGACAGGAAGAATAACGTTTTCCTTTAAGTCCAGAGTGATGGAGGTGGTGTGGGTCAAACGAGTGGGGGCGCCGAACATAGTCTGTTGAATAAGGTACCAGTCCAAGCCGTCGTAGAGATTGGAGGCCACGATCTTATCGCCGAAAGCATGCGATGCACCACTAGCGAGTTGAGGAAGCTTCAGATTGCAGGACTCTGGATATGATTTTTCCAAGCATACGTACATCCTACACGTCCGAGGTCGAATTTGCCAGATAATATCAAGATGCACCGGACTATAAGCCCTGTAGAAATTTCTCAGAACAGACAAGCAATGGGAACTCGGATTACTTACACAATCCCATGCTCGACATAAGTTACTAGCAACATTTCGTTGGTCAGAAATTGTAGGCAAGACGCTACTGGAGGTGAGAGCGGCTCTGCCAGCTCAGGAAAAGTCGGGGGGGCGATAAGAATGGACTGGGAGGTCCATGACGCTGGAAATACATGAGGATCCATCATTCCTCAATAGTGGGTGACACGTACAAGGTGCACCTGCCCTAACAAGATGAACATTGTTACCACAGGAAATGGCGAGAAGCAGCCCTCGCGCTGCCATGGCGTAGATACTCCCACCGGAGACATGCTCACGCCATTTCCGGTCGTCAACCTGTGGGCTTTTCGTAAGACAATCTGACGTTCGAAATCAATGACATACTATGGATGATCCAATCCGGATGGTATGCACGTCCCCGGAGCGATCACCTACTAACAGCGTGCGTTCATAGCGTCCATCCCAGACAATGGCATCAACAGCGGAATCCGATTGGTAGCGCCGCAGCTCCGATGTATTGTCCGTAGAAAAAACGCATACAGTACCGTCGTTCGCCCCGGATGCAAAATAGGTGCCGGTTGGATTGAATGCGAGACAGTTAATGCTGTCAATGTGGGCATCTTGCAGTGACTCGACGAGAGTGTACCCTGGTTTATCGGTGGCCATCCGTGTGTAAGGTGCGGGGTCGGCTAGTGGGAAGTCTGAGGTGGCGACAGAAATGCCAGTGAGCAGGTGGGTGAAGGAAAAGGCCAAGTAAAGAGACGAGCACGCACGCTTCTCCCGACTAACATGAGGAAACTGCCGGGCATAGACCGCAGCATAAACACATGCCGTCCACGACGTCAAAACGTCTCGACGACATGTACAACGAATGGGCTTGCAAGCGTCTCGTCTCGTCTCGCATCTTACCACCGCCTTATCTAGATCAGCCATGCCTCTGCCTCGTGTCGTCTGGGAGCTTGTGCCGAACGAGCTTTCGTTCGATTTATTGCTACCAAGCGGAGGACGCCTAATGCCGCAGGCCATAACCCTCACAGCGCTCAGTCGCTATAAGGAAGACTACAAGCGGGCGAACGTCTGGCCAATGCCGGTCACCCAAGACAAGCCTCACGCACAGCTACTATTGGACAAAGAGATATTTAAACGAGAGTAGGAACAGCAGTGAGGGCACGTGTTATGCGTACGTAGAGCCAGACACCATGCCGTTGATTGAGCTGGGAGGAGAAAACGCGTGTTTAAAGCAAATGTTTATTTGCGGCCATGCCTCGTACACCATAGGTTAATAGTTCGAAATCTATCATAGAGGCAAGTCAGTTCAGTGTTGAATCTTAGGAGGCGTAGATGGTTTACTTAGGAATGTTGGATAGGATGTTCTATCGCGCTGACGATGATTGGAAGAGCAATCAAGTCGAGCGTCCCGAAGAAGACGGTCGTCCCGGCGACGCCATCCGCGACGGTGTCGCTGACTGCCGTCGGGGAGAAGTAGAGCGAGCCTTTTTACCTGCCCGGTGCAAATGTGCGCTGAAAGACTGGTGTGTAATCCAGTTCGGCTCCCCGTTGACGCTACGGATGCGGAGGACGCGGTCACGAGACTCAGGATGTACAAATCCATCGTTTACTTCTTCCCACTCTCCATCATGGGTGAAAATCCACGCAGTTGTCTCATCAGCGTCGAGGTTGTCGTAGATAAATAGATGATGGGGGGCTGCCGTGGAGAGAAGGTGGACCGGCGGATATTCGAGCCTGCTGCGACCAGAGAGTGTGTACCAGAATGTGCGGCCAATCCCACTGGGAAATGCCTTTGAGTGTACTGCAAGCTGGCCAGGGGCAGGAGTCTCTTGCCGTTGACGAGCAGTACGGGAGCCTTGCGAGTCCTGGGCACGGTCATCAGAGGGAGGATCCTCGAAGCGCGTCTGCTTAGAGCTTGGCGGAACGCTGTTTCGAACAGACATTGGGGGCTGTGTTGTATCAAAGATAAAAGGACTCACGGGGCAGAATCTTTCCCCTTCAAGATAAAGCTCCCGAGTATCAATCGCGCACTGTCCCTCTTTTCTCCAGCTGGAATACCTAAAGTGCTGAGCATGCCGTCTATGACTTGTTCAAAAGCCTCCACAGAGGTCAGACATGACAAAGATTGTGCGATCTGGGGTATAAGGGGAGAACTAGATACGCCTTCCAAGACGACCCGGAAGGCGTTTGCCCTTTGGTCGCTATACAATTCTGCAATCAGCAAGGGAGGCGAAAAATCAAAGGATGGCATGCACAAGGAGCTGTAGGGAGTCCTTTTGGAGACAAAGGGCCCACTAGTCGCTGGGACGAAACTCGCATACGATGTCGAATTCGGCCCGGGTGTGGAACGACTGCAGCGCAGCACAATTGTGAGATTGGGATCAATTGAAGATGTAAGGGCGGCGTACGTGTTTTCTTCTCTCGTCCTTTGCACGAGCTGTCCTTCGCTGTCGAAGCTATACCTACGGGCGGGAAAACGACGTCTGTTGAGAGGCTTGACACTATCGGAATGTTGTCGCGCGTAGCAGGTGATCACAATCTCGCACCTCTTCCGCGCTTGGGGAAGCGCCCGTTCCCGACAGCTGTACAACTTGAACAGCCTTTCTCATTTAATGAGAAGAAAAAAACTGCTGAAGACGATATGAAAGAGTGCAAGACTGAGCCCGAGGTGCTGAAAGCAGGAGATGAGACGGCGTCACTTGATTTACTACTCTGTAAGAACTCGCCACGTGCGTCCATCTCGCACTTCAACGCTGCTAGCGATACCGCTCCGCCGCCGCCCAACGATCATCTCTATTCCACGACGTTCGTCACTCCCTCAGCTTGACCAACGAATGTGACAATATCCGCATCTGTACGTGTCTTAACCCCATGCTACGACTCATACTATGCGCGCGCTTGTATTGTACACTCATCGGCTTATAATTTACGTGCGTCAGCTCACACGAGAATTGTAGCACGGCCCACAGTATCGCATAGACGGCTCGTCATGCCTGAACACGGGGGAACGATGCTAGAAGTATAATCCTACGCAGGTTGACTTACTTCCACGCGTTTCGAATTTGAAGGAGATACTGACCGAGGCTTTCAGCCTCCACCCGTTGCGACTGTCAACCGCCAGTGCTCGTCCGGTCTCACCGCCGTCAACCAGATTGCAGGTCAGATCGCGCTCGGCCAGATTGACATTGGTATCGGTACGTTTCGGCGTCGTTCATTAATCTTGAGGGCTGGTATCTTGTTTGAGCTATGGGAAAAGAGGGACACGATGTACTTACTTCATTTGCGCGTTCCGAACCATCCTATATGTGTTGGCATAGTCCACAAAGACCTATTTTCACACAACGGGATTCTTCTTTGGCTTTAGGCTTACAGAACCTTCCTTTGTCCTGCCGATCGAACGATGACTGAAAGGTGCTGTATATCATGATATATTGCATGTCTGTAGTGATCGCTTTACGATTTCCTAAATCGCTATCATTCGAACTGCTGTCTGTCTTCCCATCCCCTGCTATGCAATCCAACCGAGGTATCAGCGGCCGTGTCCCAGGCCAGTTAGACGCCTCACAGCCATCTCGCGTGCTACATCATCCGCAAGCATGTATGGAATTTATGGATGCGGCCGCATTACCTGGTGGCCTTGGTATTTATGAAGCGGGTCGACGTATCGTTTTCGAATTTCTTCCTGGTGCTACGTGTGGCACTTGGCGACTTGTATCTCAGCCAACCTTCCGGAGCGGAGCAGATAGTGAAGAATCATCGCAGTGGCCGCGAGTTATTTCAATTTGCGGGTTCGTGCTATCCATTTCCCCTTGAGTATGGGAATCAACAGCCCTGTAACAGAACATGGCTATCTTGCTCGCAAGAGCAATAGGATATCTATAAAATGGACAGCGCATATGAATGCATCGTCACTCCAGCCTTCAGACGCATCATTCGCAGAGAGGAGAGCTCCCGTGCTCCAACACCTTTCAATAGACCTGTTCTAACCGGAACTGAGGATAATATCATAGCTCAATTAATGGGCATGAAGATCACTGGTAGCAACGACACTCGGGAGCACAGGTTCGTAGAAGCTGATCGCAAGGCAGCAGGAACAACCAGCGATGCAGTTGCAGCCGGACTAGGGCTCAAGCAGGTGAAAATGGACGCTGCAAAGTGTGATGCACTGCTCACCTATCTCCACAGAAGGCAAAAGAGCACAGGACGCAGGCATCGTTCAAGAAGAGCAGAGCCCATCAGATTCGCCAGCGCTCAGATGACAGGAAAGAGAAGGCCGATTTGGATGCGACACAGGCGGCGAGCGACGCAAAGGCAGCCAAGCTGGAGCTAGAGCAAGCGGAGAATAGCGTAGCAGAGAACGATGCGTTCATAGCACTCTCACGGAAAAGGGAGGAACGGCACAGGACGCAGCCATCGCTTGCCAGGAGCAAAGCCCATCAGATCCGCCAGCGCTCGGAGACCGAGAGAGAGAAGGCAGATCTGGAAGCGACGCAGGCGGCGAGCGACGCAGAAGCGGCCAAGTTGGAGTTAGAGCAGGCGGAGGCGGAGGCGAACGACGCGGAAGCGGCTAAGTCGGAGCTGGAGCAGACGCAGAGTGATATAGATAACTGCGATGCGTTCGCGGAGCAAGCTCAACCGGATGCACTACAGCGCGCGACGCACACAAAGCGCACTAGGGACAGCCTGAGTATCTCTCACCTTCGCCAGCATAAGGAGTACGAGGAGGCCGATCGGGCTGTCGAGGCGGCAGCGAGCGACGCAGAAGTAGCCAAGCTGGAGCTAGAGCAAGCGGAGAATAGCTTAGCCGAATACGACGCGTTAATAGCACTCTCACGGAAGAAGGAGGAAGAGCACAAGGTGCGGGCATCGCTCGCCAGGGGCAGAGCCCGTCAGATCCTCCAGCGCTCGGAGGCAGGGAAAGAGAAGGCCGATTGGGATGTGAAGCAGGCGGTGAGCGACGCAGAGACGGCTAAGCTGGAGTTAGAGCGGGCGGAGACGGAGGCTGCGAAGTGCGATGCGCTTACGCACCTCTCGCAGAACGAGGTCGAAGACCTCAGGACGCAAGCATCGCTCAACAGGAGCAAAGCCCGTCAAGTCCGCCAGCGTTCGGAGGCAGGGAAAGGCAAGGCTGATCGGGACGCGAATCAGGCAGCGAGCGATGCGGAAGCGGCTAAGCTGGAGTTAGAGCAGGCGAGGACGGAGGCTGCGAAGTGTGACGCGCTCACGCACCTGTCGCAGAACAAGGTGGAAGACCTCAAGACGCAAGCATCACTCAACAGGAGCAAAGCCCATCAAGTCCGCCAGCGTTCGGAGGCCGGGAAAGAGAAAGCCGATCGGGATGCGAAGCAGGCGGCGAGCGACGCAGAAGCGGCCGAGCTAGAGTTAGAGCAGGCCGAGACGGAGGCTGCGAAGTGTGACGCGCTCACGCACCTCTCACAGAAGAAGGTGGAAGAGCACAGGGCCGATGCATTACTCACTAGAGACAAAGCTCGTCAGATCCTTCAGCACTCGGAGATCGAAAAAGAGAAGGCCGATCGAGACGCTGTGGAGGCGGCAAGCGACGTACAGGTGGCCAGGCTAGAACTCAAGCGGGCGGCAGGCGACGCAGCTGAGCGCGACCTCCTTATACAGCGGGCGCGAGCGAAAGCAGCGGCTTCCAGGGACGAAGCTCATCAGCTTCGCGAAGATTCGATACGCCGAGAGCTATGCGCAGACGACGAGAGGGAGCAAGAAGTGCTGGACAGGGAAGCAGCCGCGTGGGAGTTAGAGAAGGCGAAGGCTGATGCAGCTGAGGTCGACGTGGAGATCGAGGAGAAAAGGTTGAGAACGATGGAGTTGAGGGCGGAGACGATGCGGGAAAAGGAGGAGGCGCACCAGATCCGAGAGCATTCAGAGCGCATGAAGGAGGAGGCCGAGAGAAGTGCTGCGACAGCGGCAAGCGAGGCTGAGGCCGCCAAGCTGGAACTAGAGCATGCAGAGGCAGAAAAAATCAATGTCGGCATCCTCGTCAAACGCGCACAAGATCAGACGCTGGATCACAAGAAGCAGAAGGTACAGGCAAGAAGATCTGCGCAGAAGATCCGGCAAGCCGTGAAGCGGCAGATGGAAGAGGTCAATCGGGATGCAGGAGCGGCGGCCAGGGGTGCGGAGACAGCGATAAGGGAGCTCGAGCGGGCCAATAGCGATGCGGACAGGGAGCAGACGCATTTGATGGAGAGGAAAAGGCAAGTGGCGAAGGACAGGGAGCAGGCCGACCGAAACAGAGAAGAAGCCCGACGGATCAGGCAAGAATCCATGCACCGCGAAGAGGAAATCCAGCGACAGATGAAGGAAGCAGCGGACGATGCGGAGAAGACTAGGCAAGACCTGGATCGAGAGAAGGATAACGCGATCAAAGTCGAGGAAGACGCAGAGCAGGTGCGCAAGGATACCGAGGAGTTCAGGACGCAGGCGGGACGGATGGCTCGTGAATTGCATCAGCTCCGACGCAAATCTGCTCGACGTGCTGAAGAGGTAGCAGTTGAGGAGCAAGAGTTAGTACGAAAGCGCCAGGGCATCGAGCAGGACATGGACATAGCTCAAGCTCACGCTGAGAAAATTAGCCAGCTCATCGACGAGGCACACATGCAGCGGGTCCCGGTCTCTGAGCAGCTCCACATCCTAGAAGGTCACTTGCACTCTTGGGAAGTGATATTTGAAAGGCTCCGGACTCGAAGTCTACAGCACTTACAGACGCTCAAGTGGATGCTCAGGCCACCAACATCTCTCTATCTCCGAAAGCATAGGAGGGAAGAGGCAGACCCACTTCCCATCGGTCAGACTCGTTATTTCGAGCTTCCAGTTCCATTTGTTTAATTATTCTCCAGATGATGAGCTGACCGCAATGGATATTGACCTCACCACGGACGGGCAGGAACCTACACCGAATCCTACTTATCTGCAGGTCGGCTCTAAGCGCCAACGCACCCATCGCCGTCCTCTTCCCCAGGCTCTAATAGATCTGAGAGCTTGCTATGTTTTTCGCCAGGTGCGACACACTACGAAAAAGATGCGGAAGAGAGATCCAATGTTTCGCCCACCAAACTGGACCCGTGGCTGGGGTTTCTGGTTACAAGCACTTCCTCTCCACATCCGTGATGCAGACACGGAATTTAACCGTGCTAAGAAAGCTGGGTGGGAGTATTTCCGGCGCGCACTCAAGGCAAAGTCTGAGGCTGATAGTCTCGCCGGAATGCGCTGTCGTATGGAGGAGGCCCGCGTCGAGGAGGTCCGAATGGCCGAGGAAGCACATATAGCCGAGAACGCTCGTCTCGTCAAGGAAGCTCGTCTCGCCGAGGAAGCTCGTCTCGCCGAAGAAGCTCGTATAGCTGAGGACGCTCGTCTCGCCGAGGAAGCTCGTCTCGCCAAAGAAGCACGTATGGCTGAGGACGCTCGTCTCGCCGAAGAAGCACGTATAGCTGAGGACGCTCGTCATGCCGAAGAAGCTCGTCTCGTCGAAGAAGCTCGCGTCGCCGAGGAAGCCCGTCTCGCCGAGGAAGCATGTGTTGCCGAGGAGGTTTGTCAAGCTAGTTTCTCCTGAGATCATACTAAAGGATGCTGTGGTAATCTTATACAGTCACAGGCGACGATGGAACTGGAACAGGGGCTGACAGGGGCCGCTGCTGTCTGGTACAAGGCTCGTCGTCGGTTTCGAGCAGACATGCGCTGGGCGTCCTGGACGCTGCACTGTAATCTCGGCGCCGATCCAATCCATCTAGAGCAAGCCGACTGCGCCTGGGATTTCTTCTATGATTCAAAGAGACAGTGGAAGGCCTTCGACACAGGACTTGGGTTTCGGCGACTCGGAGTCAACTCACTCTATGCCGATCATCTACTAGGCTTCGATGACGTACCGTGGCCGACAATTGTTCCGCTTTCTAGACGATCCTTAGCAAGCGTTGACGAAGAAAGCTTCAAAACCTTCCTCAGTATCATGCCCCGATATATGCCTTTCCACGCTGCCAAGCATGAGGTCAAAACATGGATCATTCTGTTCCATCCAGACCAGTGGGTATCCAGGCACAGATATGATTGGTTCACACCTAGCGCGGCCGCGGACGTGAAGGACCTTGTACTGAGGGTGTCGAAATGGATAGGAGGGGCCAATGACGGTGGACTGGAGGGTGCTTATAAAGCATGGAAGGGCCCGGTGCGTAGAAATTGAGTCGGTGTAGATAGATACGTAGTACTCGTGCAGCGACAGCGATGATATGATAGATCGCGGCGTGAACTCCAATTTTTACCATCCTCCGAGTCCTTATCCTCCTTATCATCCCTTTATACATGATTCGTCTCGTAATTGTCAAAGGCGTCCCACCTTGACGTGTTCCTGCCGCCTCTCTTCTATCTGAATTGCCGTGAAATAGTAGGCTGAGTGTAGTGCACTGTAGGATTCCTTTGCCCATTAATGCAGTGCCAGTGAGCATAAGTTCAATCGTCAATGCTCCGCCTAAGCGACAATCCTCCTGTCGCGTCACAGTCGTCTCATTTTTTCTGCCTGGGGCCAACGACCGGATATGCCTCGGTCTTACACCAGGCTCGGTGATTTCGGTCACGACGCTCGTGTTGAGGTACGTGGCATCCGTCTGAGCCTGAAACCACTCTTCCTTATCGATTTGCTTGCTCTTGCTAAGAGGTTGGCCTAATAGACTGCTGGCTAGTACGTCACGGTCTGAGATCTACCTTTGTCCTCTATCTGCGATTCAACTTACTTGTCCCCAAGCACGCACACTAGGCTCAGTCGACAACAGCGGATAGACGCGTTAGTGGAGTCCCCAGTCTATCATCTTCCGACGCACTCATGGTAAGATACGCACGCATCGAGCTTGAAATCACCATCTTCCCGATAAGGTGAGTTCGTACAGTCTGTTGTGTATCCTGTCTACGTTGCAGCGGGTAGACGAGGGCTGCAGATTTGCGGAGGTGAGATTTCCGCAGCGCTTGACTGACGAAGCACTCTTACTCGCTCTAACGCCTCGTACTCACTGGCATGATTCTGGGTAGCTTCATTAGCTCTGGGCGCACATCAAATTCGACCTGCCCGAGACCGCCAGGTGGTTTTAGTCCTAGTTCTTAAACACGTGGTTCATCAGCCCAGGTACAAGGTTGGGCTTGATGAAGGCGCAGAGCGGCCTGGTATATGACTGGTCCAAATATCTGCTCGGGCCGCTCTCCTTCCCACTTTTTCCGCTCTCGTGACACAGCACTCCCGTTTTCTTTATCCAGATGACAGTCACGGCTATGGACGCCATCAACAATTTCTCTGAAACCATGACCAAGCGTAAGCACAGCCCTCCGGAAAGAGGAAGACGAAGGAGCATAAGGGGCGCCACTGGCACTGGATATGCCTACGTCTGTTGCGACGCGAGACCCTTAGGCGAGTCATAGCCGTACAGGCCCTGATTTGTTTGCTGAACAAGAGCTCTTCAGGGACTTGCCTATCGCCTCGCGGCGGCTCTACCTCGATTGCGAGTCCAAGATCTGCATGCAGACATTCCCGCCCATGCCGGCCAGACGCCTGCTCAGTCAACTTGAGCTTGAATTCGCGGAATACCGCCTCACGCTCATCGACAGCCGAAGCCTGCCTCCATTCAGATAAGTACTTTAACCATCAGGAATGCACACCGACAGCTTCATCTGCAGCATTCATCAGCATTCATGGATAGAGTGCGTAATATAACATACGGGTAGCCATGACTGGCCTGCTTTCTCAGTGCTCAGTACGCTCAGTGCTCACGTGTGTTGCTAAGGTCGTGGATTATGAACTGCGGCCATTTAAGCCGAGTGCAGTCAACGGTGCGTCCGAGGCAATCCTCATGATCTACACATGCTTGCTTCGTGCAATGCATACGACGCACGTGTATCCCAAGAACGCTTGTTCTTGCAAGGCGCAGGCACGCTCTAAATACACGACTCAAGCATGCCGTTGGTCGGGCAGTCTCGCTCCCCTCTGCAATCTGCGGCGCGGAGAGTTTTTCCAACGCCAGTGTGTCTCAGGCGGGGGCATATGATCATGAACGCCCAGAGATGTCATGAGAGTATGAGGTACGCAGAAAAGAAGAGGCACCGTAGCTACTCTGGCGAGTTAGCCTGAGGGAGAGCGCGCTGCGAGTGCCAGTGAGCCGCGGCGCTGCGCTCTCAGCCGTCTTGAACACTACCGCTAAGCCTTTCACCAGCGCATCGCCCTTCTCACAAACGAATGCAGAATGCATTTCCTGAGCTCGGACCCGTATTGCCCTCTAGCCCTTCAAGCTGCTGTCTATTCCGTCATCGAAGCAGTCGAGTCAGCACGCCCTAGCCTCATTTCTGGAGTAGTGCGACCTGGCCGGTTTTTGGTGCCTGATGAGGTGCAGGTAGCCTCGTCCGCACCTGATGGTATTGTATCTAACCTTCGGCCCAGAGAGCTACGTTCCTGTGGCCAACATAGAGTTGCCGTTCTCAGGCTGTGCTTCTGGAGGATCCCTTCAGCACTTGATTGTTGGCGATGCGCAGTGTGCTCTATCTACATCCAGCCCTCTGGCTGATAAGACCCAATCGCTTGAAACGACCCGGTTAACGACAGCAGCTCACCTTTGGACCCTAGTCGGGTATCGAAATTATGCTGACGCAGAACCCGGTCCAGTCGTTTCATTTCCGTGGCCTTCAAGTATGACACGCCGCAGCATACGGTGCATGACGCGTTGCGGAATGTCAGGCCGTTAACATGCCCAATCCAAACGTTCACAGCGTGGTATGTCCCTTTGATCCTTTGACGTCGCACAGCCAACGCGTGAGTACTTGGAAGCAGCGTATCTGTCTCTGTACCTCCTCTTATTTATCTCCCTTTGAAATCACTCTCCCGCTGCCCATTCCCCTCCGAGTCGCACTGGAAACCAGAAGGTCGCTCTTTGAATTGGTCACGACCAAACGACGCACTATGCAGCTTCGTACCTTCCCCACCGGTTCCTTGGTACGTCGAACGTCTGCTTCCTCTCATCTATGTAATTGTCTGATTGGAATGTAGACTCATAAGAGAAACTATGTAGACGGCTACTTGTTCCCTTCCAAGAATGCTTTTCGACAGAAAGTGAAGTTCGATGCCCTTGTATCTGAGTCAAGTTCCATTCGAAACCTACCACTGGTCCTTGTCGATCTACACTTTTCCCTTCCCAAGTCTCCCCATGGGGCCGTTCCCTTCGTGGATGATTCTATCGTTTGGATTGGCAACACCGCTAGTGTTCTCGTGTCCGGATATTCACATCCTAATGCTTCCGTGAATGAGGCACTGCTCCGGCTTTTCCCAAGCTACACATGGCGAGGCGAGATTGCAGTTGTATTCCTTGGAAAGTGGAAGCCGTACTTAACTCGCCCACCACCATCGGCCGATGTCAACGCTGCAGTGCTCAAGTACGTCGTGGAAGGCGTTCTTCCTCACTCCATCGTACACCACTAGCCGGAATCTAACCCCCAGTCATCTTGAACAGATTCATATCCACGTACCAGCGCGCTAAAAACAATAATCTGCCTGTACCCGATATAATCTATATCTAAGGCGGCGTTCCGTGCGTATCTCTTCGTTTCAGGGACGAAAATGTTGACCCAAACCTTGCGTTAGGAACGAGTCTGATTTATGACAGCTCCCTTCAAGTTCTCTACGCTCTGGAATACTTTTATACCATTGGTATCAAACGCTCCGTGATTTCTAATTTTTTTATAAGGCTCCCCCTCGTATAGCTAATTTCTAACCGATATGTTCTGTTCAATGACGATGCCATTTCTGTGTCCGGAGTACTTTTGCTTTACGGTCTTGAATTAATCTGAGTGCCTGAGGCTCGACATGGAAGCAACGCGATGTAGTAATCACATGCTGAAGATTGCACCGACACGCGTCTTTGAACGTTAGGGCGCCTGCCGCGTTGTTTCATTCAAACCAGAGCTTCTTGATGCCGAACACGTTAGCCTTCCCTTGCCTTCCTTTACGGTCCGTACTGTGGACCCACGAGGACCTGCGGGCGCCCACTGTCGACGGCGCATTACTGATCGGGCTGTCCGACGTCATGGCAAGCTCGGCGCTCACCTTCATCTTCCGGGATTCGACAGGGTAGATGTTGCACGATGTGTGGGCCGCGCTTTCGCAGATGGTGCGTGAAACATGCGTCGTGTTTGGCGGTGAGTACACGGAAGCACTAATGACAGCCGCGGCCGAGGCATTAGCACGTGCTCCGGTAGATTCCAACGGTGCTCACAGACAACACCGAGCTTGACTCTGATGCAAGTGAGCCCGTCAACTAGCTCCGCATGGTGTGGCGTGCGGACCAGTCTGCCGAGGGACTCGACCTCAAGAAAGATTCAGTCTGGCCGATGAAGGTACACGGTGTAACAGAAAACTACGAACTCAAGCGACCTGTGCGACCGGGAAGGAGTGGCTGCACTTATCTTCGTTGGCTTCAACGGACCCCTCTCCCGAATCCTCGAGCTTGCTCACATCATGCTCTCTAGTCCATAAACTGGGTATTCCTGTAGGTCAGCGACATGCTCAGAGCGATGTACAGTATTTTCAGGTCCATACTCACGTGCGGGCTGTGGTGGCCATATCACCTGTGTTCCCTGCCCTGGTTCACGGTGGCCGTCGTGGTCGACTTTGGAGCAATGATCAAGATCAACGCGCGTCGACATATCGGGGAAACGAAGAAAGCGGGGAGCTTGGGGTCGGATTAGTATCAGCGGGGGGCAGACAGCATGAGCAGGTATACAAGACTCTCCAGCGACAAGGCACCGCTTGCCACCCTCGCTCTTTGTTACTGTCCCTCCGTCACATGGTGTTGGGACTTGTGTTTGTGCACGTCGGAATACACGCTGGCCACTGGTAGAAACACGGCTGCTGAGGGGGATGCTGATCTGACGGCCCTTCTGTTATGTAGGGTCGTTTTGCTCTTTCAGCGCGTATATTGTTTGTTGGCAGATGTCAGGCATCCCTCGGGTGTAATGCCATATCAGCGCTTGCACCTCCCTTACCGCGGGTGTTACTACACGTACTATGCTCGTATCATGATCATTGCCCGGTTTGTATCCGGCTGCGGCCTGCATGGCCGGTTTCTGTCGCCACGCTAATCCGGCGTTGGTGTGATAATGCTATTGACTCAAGGAGCCGCTGATGTAATATTAAGGGCGGGATGAAAGGGATCGACCGCATGGAGAGATATCGACAAGACTGACAGACACTGTGACTACATCTCCGTTAACGTTGCTTTTCTCGCTTGCATCCTCCCTTCGCATCGTCTATCGGCTATGAAACGATATCGCCCCAAATACGTTTTCCGTGCGGACCCGTATGCCGGTCAAGGCGATGCGCTCCCTCCTCGAGGGAGCTGGGCAGAATATAACGTCCTGCCTCGGCGCTCAGGCTGTACGCCCCTTAGTTGTGCCGATAACGGCTGAAAAATGAAATATTCCCCGCATTTAGCACCTCGTGTAACGAGATCCACCACGACACAGATGGAAGATCGTGAAACGGAGACTAATGGTGAGCAAGAAAAGGATCTGTCGAATTTCGTATGCTGCTAATCAACCCTTAGGCCCCAGTCCCGAGCGAGCCGGATCGGAAGGTGATTTTCTTCAGATGACTGTCTGATGAACTTCAGTGCGCCTGTTAATGGCGGATATTTCTTTCAGGACTACCCCAGCGCTCTCAACCTCAGACGGCCCGTCCCAGCACGCCACTCAAACGAACTGATTTTCCACATCCAAACACAACCGATGAAGCGCTGGGAAGGTCGAGGTAGCGATTATTTCGTAAGAACCGCTTTTAATGAAGCTCCAGCCCCGGTAAACGACGAAGAGACGATAATAGTCATGTTCTCCCAATGCGGATCGGGTCCGTCACAAACGAGGTGCGAGTTGCTGACAGCGCTTCCTTTTTCTCATCACATTTACTGCGCCTAAGGTTGCCAGCGGAAGCATTCCAAGGTCACTAGAGAAAGCCGATTTGTCGTGGCTGACAGATATTTATTCGGAAGGTAACGCAAATGCATGGTACCGTCGTTCCGGACCTCATGCTTCGCTTTGGAAAAGATGAATTATCGCAGAGCTCTAGCTCTGCCCAGAATCAAGACGAAGCAGACGAAGTTCTTGTCCAGGAATTGGTGTCTCAGGGATCAACGCGTAAGTGCCAGTGTGCAGCATAGGACGCACTTTCTGAGCCTTCAGCAGGCAAGAAGCCGGATTCACCATCATCAGGACATATCTCATCTCCGACTTTGACTTCTGAGGATCGAGACGTTCCCGAAGCACTGATGTCTAAGGGTAAAGGGAAGGAGGGTACGTCCTCACATCGCCTGATCGGGTGCGGTTACCTCAGGCTAAAAGATAAAGAAGTCGATAGGCAATTTTCTGGGACGTTTTCGTCCTCAGAATCGAGCGTCGACGCGCTTAAATCTCCAGAAACGCCTAGCCCGAAAGGAAAAGAGAAAGGTAGGTGCACACGAATGCTCGGACTGAGAGAGGGACTAAATTGTATATTAGTCGGGCCTTCGGCCAGGGAAGACGACCGCTCAGATTTGATCGTCGCAGAGACTCAGGTGTGTTTTTGCATTCGTACCTTAGCTGCTTTTCCGACGATCTACGTCTACAGGCTTCGACATCAGAGGAAGTCGAGGGCGAAGTGGGTGCGTGCCTATTCGCTATCCTCAGTGCCGTCTTGAACCATGGCCTAGGTGATGACTCGTGTACCATCGTGCCGGAAGCCGGCAGTCTCAGTGTCGGCCTGAATAATCGCTCTTCTCTGGGTCTATCTCACGCCCGTTCGCTTCCGAAAACACCCCCTCGTTCTGCACCGTTCAAGTCGTACCCCACCCTGCCATCTACGATAACCCCTCTTCGCTGGTGCCGTGTAACCCCGCCACCGCCACGGCCTCCACGATCGCCACACCGACTTGCAACGCGGCCAAAATCTTTGGGACAGCTGCAGCAAGCGTCCCCAACGCATAGCGGACGTTCGTCACCTGCAATAGAAGGCTCCTCGACTTTACTGAGACCCTCGCCGGTATCGTCTCCCGGGGGAGGCCTAGCTCGTCACTCACCGGTCGCGCTTTCTTCGCAACCATTTTCTCGCCCTTCGTCACCTATACTTTCATATCAACCTGTGCCCTCTCCTCCGTCTATTCAAGGCTCACGTTCCTCTTCACCAGCCTCACCTCCTCCGTTTGGACCCCTGGACAAAAGCAGAGAGCGCTCTTCCACACCAACTCCGACCCAGAGCATGTACTCAGGGACCCCACTTTCATCCCCAAAGAACGAAGGAGAGAACATCCATAGATTGCAATGGTGCCTTCGAGGAGGTGCCGATGATCCGGAGGACGAGGATGAGCTCGTAAGTTCCCTGCTGGTTTGATCCATAGCCATTCTTTGCCTATCACCCATGATTTTGCGGCCCAGCCATTCGACCTTGAACAAGCCATACGTGATATTCACGAGATGGTGGATTTCGTTCGAGAGGGCTTCCACAACTCCGCTCTCCGCGAAGAGGAACGGTGGGAGCAACAGCAGCAATGGCAGCAGCAGTGGGAAGAAGAACGGCAGCAGTGGCAGCAGCAGTGGCAGCAGCAACAGCAGCGGCAGCCGCCTACAGCTAACCAAGTTCCTCGCGCAGGCCAGCCACAACCAAGGCTGTATAGCATGAAACGTATTCTTCCGAACGATGCCAAAGAAATCCAGGTGCGATCTTATGCTGTAGCTATAAACCCTAAGGGTCTGAATGCCTGGCGACAGCGCATGGTGCGCGGCTGTATGAGGGAGCTTTTCGGGCTGCGAGGCAAGTTCGGGCCCGAGCTGACCGAAGACGAACGTGAGCGGTTCGAGGGCCTGTACGAGCAGTCTAACGGTCACTGCGAGCCTTGGTGTACTGCCGAAAACTTCAAGCTCGATCTCAGAGGAAATCCTCGCTCCCCTTGGAACATCTCGGTGTCTTCAGTCTTCGTCGATTATATGGTGGAAGTTGGGCAGTATATGGACAGCTTCGCAACAAGGAAGGTACTCGCTCTGACCTTCTTCACTCACGTGAAGACCTTGCAGCGGGCTTGGAGGCAAGCAGCGCTACCATCCGCTGAGCGTGAGCACAAGGCTTTGATCCATCGTCGTGAGGAGAGATGCCGCGAGGTCAGTTGAACCTCACCAAGTTCATATGGATATTTCTGAACCCTACATATTGAAACGATAGCTATTCAACCGCCGATGGAGAATCGTTAGCCGGTACAGAGATGTCTTTCCGGACCTCTATCGTCTCATGGAGAGGATGGGTCCTACCGGTATGTCTGATGACGAGAGCGGTGTAGACGAGGAGAATCAGCCGTATTCCTCCATCTTTCTACTCGCGTGGCAGAAGCGAGAGATGCGTTTGCAGCTGTCCCTCGTCGACACTTTATACGAATGCCACCGTCGAGCAGATCGCACCTCTCACCGTGGAGCGCCACCACGCCGCCGGCTCTATCCTCCGAATCCACGATCCAGCATTCTTACCCACCCTCCTCGCGATCAACCCATCTGCGTGTTTGATGAAGATTGGCTTAGTCTTCAGCCGCAGACCTGGGTGGTTTCATTTCTTCGTCCAAATCAGGACCCGGCCGAGCAAATCAACTTTGAGCCCACCGAGAGAATGGGGCAGTATGTCTTCCTCGCTTCACATAAGGGCATCGCTTTATTCACTGAGCAACCTAGAGCTGTCAATGAAGCGATGCAAATGGCTAACGCGGAAGGAAACTAGTGGATAGTGGATGGGATATAGATGGGCGATACGATGGCTAGATGTCGATTTTGGTCCCATTGCTGGCACCCTGCACTTCATGCCTTTTTGCCATAGCATATACGCCGAGGAACGGCTTTTTATATGTCCAGTGGAGAACATGCATTCGTATATCAACACAACTGTATATAGCCCGACATATGCACGGAGGGCAGTACAAAGAAAACACAGGACACGAGAGAAGACAAATCGGGAGCAGGGCGTAGATGAGGGGCTTGACGATATGGACAACAAGAACGATATTGTCAAGGGACAAGAATGGGACACATGCTATGCATGCACCGACTATAGTGTGCAGGGCCAATAGGAGTAGCAGCGACGACGAAAGCTGTAGGTAAAACGAGCCAGTAAAGTGTGAGCAAGCCCTACAGCAGAACAGGTCTCAGAATAGCTACCGGGGAAAAGCGAATGACACACCTCCACTCGGTCAAATCCAGGCCGAAGGCTCGAGAGGATAGATGCTCCCTGACCTTCACCCGCGAAGGTGACGACGGCCAAGGAACGCCCGCCACTCACGGCCTGCGCCTCATAGTCTACTTCAGCACTTTATATTTCAGGCCGTGGAGGTAGGTACTGATGCTCTAAAGTTGCCGTGTGGCGCGTTATTTCCGAGGGAGGCCGAAATGCCATGAAGAAGTGGGCGAGCGAAATTATTACCACAAACGCGAAGGGCAGAAATACAAGCTTGCGGGGCCGTGCAGCGTCGACGACCGGCTGAAGGAGGGCTAGGCCTTGCTCATGCACAGCACCGGCCGTCGCTTGAACACCAGTCCATGCTCGTTTGCGGTGCGATCCTAACATACGAATAGTGGGAGGTGTGAACAAAATGTCGAGATTGGCTTACGAATGGTAGCCTACCTCCCAGCCCAGGGAATTCCCGAGAGAAATCGGCCGCGTAATCCTCGACCAGAGCATCGGTGCTTACCGTTTGTTGCAGGATCGTTGTGAGAGACACCGACGACCTGGGATTGCAGCGCTCTGGCCCAGGTGCGGGCTTCAAAAGTTGAAGAAGACTGCAACTTTTCGTCAAGGCCGATGATGTAACTGCCTAATGCGTTTAATTCATTTTGTCAGATTTCGTTTGGCTTATCACGGACATCGGTCCGCTACGATACAAGGTTGATCGCGCGTACTATACGGTCCTCATCCCCTCTCTGCCTCGGTTTGTTTACTTATCCTGCTTCGGCAGGCGTCACACTGGGTGAAACGACCGTGACGTCAAGCAGTAGTTGTGTCCTGGCTGCGTAATAAAAAAAAATTGTCAAGGCTGTGGAGAAGAGCTAGTAGATCGATGCACCCACTGCCGCGTCTTTACCTTGAGCTACATATTACTCGGATCCATCTTCACATTAATAACACGAGTAAAACATGAGAATTCGGTGTGAAAATCTGGGAACCTTGAATACAAGCCTACGGAAGCAGTGCCATCACGACATGATCAGAATGTGATGCATCAGATGTGTAGACAACGCGGCTTATGTGCGTTAGCTTGAACGTGGCGATACTAGGCCTTCAGTCATCCGGCCCCCTGACAAGATATTTACTAGAAGTACAAGGGCAACAAATAAGACATACGTGTAAAATATATCGACGGAGCGAAACTACACTGGCATCCGTACGCGGTACTCAGATACCCCTCGACGAATTGAATTCCCTTTCTGCCCTATACACTGCCTCCCGATCATCATCCAACTCCAGCCAATTAGACAGTCGGCCCGCTTGCGCCTCCCAGCCCTCGTCGACCTCAACCTCGAACTGTCTTCGCTCCACATCTGTCACCGTGCCTGCGGGCCGACCATACGCCGCCATCCTCATGAGCCCTCCGACAATCCATTGCGTAAAGCTCAGCCGAATCTCGCCTGAACGAACAGGCGTATTTCCATGGCGAAGTCCGGCAGAGGAAATTAGGGCGGTGCGGTATGCTGGAAGTTGAACAAATATGCCGAGGTCAAACAGTATGAGGTGGCCACCCCTTGCCGCATCAAAGCGACCGAGCGGCGTGATAGAGCATGGGGCGGTTGGGTAATTGGAGTAGTCGTTATGCTCGAAAGATACGGTTTGGGGGCCAAGGTTAAACGTCACGCCGGTGTAGACACTGTTCAAGAAGGGCCAGCGAAGATGGGGGAACATACGATGGAGGGTGCGAAGTTGGGTGCATACATGATGATAAGACTTCGGAAAGTAGTAGGCGAAGCCTTCTGTATCAGGAGGTTAAACGCTAAGGCGTGTGAGGCAGCGGGGAGGCGCACCGGACGCATAGCCTGCGATGCGTTGGATGTATGGGTTTGCCAACAGACGCTCCGAAATTCCTTTGTGTGCTGCGCGTTTGAAAGCTAAGTTTCGAGGTAGCTACGAAAAATGAGCAGTGTCGGAATGGGATGGCCCAAGAGAAGCAAGTACCTTCTGTCCGCCCTCATACGACACACCAACGGAAAGCGCAGCAAACTTTCCGCGGCGATGGTCAAGCAGACTCCCAGAGAAAGAGCCCTTGCCACGCTCGTACTCCTGAACCATGGCATCAAGGGCTCGCTTACCAGATTCTAGGTACGAAGGGCCACTGTGGGCATCGCTTTCCACAGGAAGACCCAAAAGCGCTACAAACACATCGCCGCCCTCGTCGACAAGCAGTACGGTGTTTCTAGGCATGTTAGCCGGCTACAGCAGCAGGAAATGGGATGGCCACGCACCTTCCGTCCCATTTTACTTCCTCAAACCCTGCCTCCAAAAGCTCCTCGACTGTCCACGGCCTCTTACGCTTCGGATCCAGCCGCTTTCCCGTGAAACCTCCGCGCGTCACAGCATACACCGCCGCGTATTTGTCGAAGGGGCGCACGGTGACGGAGCCAGGGACACGTCGAAAGTACTCAGGGCCATGCTGCTTGTTATAGGGTGCTGTGGTTAGCTTGGCGTCGACCCTCCTCTGCTTTCGTCGGCGCTTTGACCCAGCTTGAGAGGATGCCTTCGTCCGGGGTTTGAGAGAAGCCTCATCGTCAGCATCTGATTCCGAAGGGCTGTCGCTTTTCTCGCCATTGTCATTGAGAGCGAAGGCCGACGACGGAGGATGTGCCACAGTTGAGGCGCTGGAGCGAAGGCTGCCTGCCGTCGCCTTCCCGCCACCCGCCTTCCCGCGCTTACGCTTATAACTACCCATTGATTCATTGTTAGTCGCACCCACAGAGACAGCCGTGGGCGACGTGGACAGCATGCTTAGCGCATCAGAGCTTTCTAGAGGCCAGTTAGCGTGTGTCGCTTAACCTTTCAGATAGCACACTGCACCGTCTAGGTTCGAATTTGAGGGCATGAGCGTCGCGTGCGCCGTGGCTGTCGCATCGACGAGGGGCTCGAACGCGCTATCGGATAGGTCTGAATCGGAAGAGTCGAGGGGGATGCCCGAGGATTCCTTAAGACGAGCGCGATCCCAGGCGCGCTTGAGTAGCGTCCCAAAAGACAGAGTCGTCTTTATGGCTTCAGCTGATGGGAATAGGGAGTACTCGCGACCAGAGCGCGTTGGCATTGGCTCTACGAGGCTAAGTTCAGCAATCAGGGGTCCAGCACAATTGGGAGGGACGGCTGGCTGGCTGGCCTGGTACTCCCCACCGAGTTGCTTTGGTGCCCGGGCGGGGCTCGTCTGCGCCAAGGGGTTCGTGCGCAGGACCAGAGGGGGGGGGATAGCACCATCACTCACCTGAGGGGGACCTGGCAGCTAGGAGGCAGGGGCCTCTCGCGGTTTTTCTCGTCTGCCTATTTATGTAAAACAAGCTCTTACGAAACGGCAGCATCGACTGTAGAGCCGTGGAAGTCCTCACGCGCCTCACGTGCTAAACTGTCGAACAAAGTCACGGTCAGGTAGAATAAATACTTTAAATTACAATCCTTATCACACGGTAGCGCGACAGGACGCTCAACAAGGTGATTGTTCTTGGAACTATGAAAGCTGCCAGTGGTCATGTTTCCCAACTCAATCCGGTTTCCGCGACGCATCATTCCCAGCTATGTGCGCCAGGAAGTTCAAGAAGCTTCAGATGCGAGCGGACGCGACGCTCCCTTGCAGGGTGCTGCCATACTCGAGCGCGAGCGGGCCGTTCGTCGTCGAGAGTATGCGGTCCACGAGGCGGAGCAGGCGCTGACAATTCAAAAGGAGGCCTTCTATATCATGAGGGGTGCTTTGGATCAGGAGAGGATCGAATTCGACTCGGTCAAAGCTTTATTGATGCACGATGTGGGTGGACATACGCAGCCACAGATCGTTGCGGAGATGAGCGATCTTCTTCGTCTGTTGGACGATCATTTGAGATGCCCGATGTACGTCTCCACCGTGTTCACCCCGCTATACATAACAAGACATTCACAGATGTCACGATATCATGCGAGCTTAGTACCCTTACCTGAGTCTACTATTACTCTAACCAATATTTCCAGCGCCGTGCCCTATACGATAGCCGCCGCATACAAGTGTGGGCATTCGTTCTGCGCATTCTGCCTTCTCAAATGGGCCTGCACGCTGATGCACCGCGGAAACTGGTACAATCCTATCACCTGCCCTACCTGCCGTGCCGCTTCCCAGGTCCTGCCTGCCCACGACTCCGTCGAAAGGCCCCTTCACACCTGCCCTTTCACCTTGAACCGCCCGCTGAACACTTTAATCGAGGCGTTTGTCGAAAGGCTCTGTACATCGGGCAATGGTTTTTCCCATGACTTCCTTTGCCCTCCTGTATTCTGACGTGCATCTCAGAGCTGAAGAGGATGGCAGAAGGCCTAGACAGTAGAGGCTCACATGAGACGCTTCTCGATTGGGCTGAAAACGGTGGGAGGCGGCGCGAATGGCTTTGTCGAAAAGAGTGCGTCGCACTTCTCCGCACCTGCAGCCCATTTTCAGCCCAAATATGCAGGAAAGGCCTCACCGAGATGGACCTCCTCGTCGAACAATGGGCGACTATCTCGCCCCATCAGCTGCAGATCTTGAAACAGCGTGTCCTCCCTCCCATCCCAACCGACGTCTAGATTGAAGGCATGCATGTTCAACCGTGAATCGCCCAGCTTTTTTCTGTGCATACACCCCAGCTTTAAATGGCCTAGAGCCTGGCTTTACTGGTCTAGGTCGCTGTGTTTCGCAGGCGACAAGGTCTCTAGCAAGGGTTCCGGAGATGCGCGGCAGGAGCCCAGAGAGGAACTAGCAGGGCTCCTATGCGCTCTTCGCTCAGGTTCTTCGGCAAGGGATGTAGAACGGCCTGCATCGCCAGCATGCATTAGTATGCAGGAGGTGATGGCGCGCACTATCGCCGAGCAGTCGGCGTGTCCTCGCATTTATCGCAGGTCTCTGCGTATAAGGAGCTCGGTTTTGTGTTTCAACATAGCATTTCTCACTATGCGCTACGGCATAAGTCTACATACTGCGTGGTGAGGAGCGGCGCAAACTCTGCATTCGAGAGCCAAGCTCTATTCAGACCCCACTACGTACACATGGGTTGAAAATTAAGGCTCTCTAAGCCGTACTATGGTAATGCTTGGCTGCGATGCAATATATAGTGACATGCAGAGGGGACGAGGGGAGGGGAAAGGGGCAATGGGCAATCGCGGCGATTAAGGCTCCTAATCGAGCTTGGCGAGCAGCATTTCAAAGCCGAAGCGCAGGCTACTGGCGACTGCACACGAGCATATGGCCAGCAATTACAAGCGAATTCGCGCGTAGTGCTTCGGATGTGCGTGGAGAGGACACGGTGTGCCTTTGCCGCAGCATACTCTTTTTGTAGCATCCAGCTATGCATGAGGCCGTCCAGCATGCCGAATTCAAGTCCATGGTATAGGAATGACCGCATACGCATACCTCCCTACATCCGCTACAGCGTCTTCTGTGATAGCGACGTTCACCCTGCCCTCCTGCCCCGGTAGCCTCGCATGCTGTCGCGAGAGAAGAGTAGCTTTAACTGTGATGTTAGATGTGACATAGGAGGCATCTAGGGAAAATGCATACCGAATACCCCGCACAACCGAAGTCGAATACCTTGGTATCTTGACCTCCACGACGTCCTGACGCTTTTAAATCTCAATCAGCAAGCAGACTCGGAAGGCGCCAGGTGTTACAAACGCACCTCCATTCTTCGCCGATTGTCATCGCATCAACGCCGTCAACAGCGATGGATTTTAGCGATGATAGAAAGGAGGAGTAACATACTGGACAGGGATGCAGCTCTCTTTGCGCTGTCCCTGGCATGCTGCAGCTCCTTGAACAAAGTGCCCGAGAAGCAACAAATGGCGGTTCACAATGGTAGACAGTCCAGAGAAGGAGGGACGATAGCACCAAGCTGCAAGAGGATGGCGGGAGGGAACGACGCGTCGTCAACACCAAGGCAAAATGTGGTAGGGCGCAAGACAGATGGTAGCTGAGAGCAACGATTGAGCGTACGATTGAACTTCGCGGTTGCGAAGTGTTCCCCTCAAGTTGCGGAGCTCGCTTCACGCCCTAACAATCCCATTGAGACAAAACTCCAATTCCGCGTAAACTACTTCACATTTTGAGCTAGGAATAAGGGAGGCGTACGCTGTTCGCACTCTCCCCACCTTTGGCATCGATGAGTACGAGTGCGCAGGCTATCGTACCCGGACTTTCGGTAGGGCTCAGGCTCCGGGCCTCATGATCAGACGTCTCAAGTGGCATCCTAGTCGCGATCGGCTTCCTGGGTCTGCGCCTGCACAGTGCGCATGTCGGCCATGCAGTTGACGTGTGTAGACTGGTCACATATCCTCACGATGATCTGTAGGCAAGCCCTTGCGTCTCTGCCTTCATCACCGCTCAACTCGCTGGTTTCATCTCTCGCCACGACCCCGCCATACCTTTTTTTTTCCTGTCTGACGACTAATATGCTTCGATATCTGGCTGTCACATCTGTTGACGACATCCACGCAGGGGTCAACTGTCTTGCATTCAACAACGATGGCCGCTACTTTGCCAGTGGAGGCCATGATGGCGCACTGTACATCTTTGAAGCAAGAGACGGACGGCTTATACGACGCTATCTTGCACACTCAGCTATCCAGGCCATTGCTTGGGATGGGCAATTTTTGAACACTGTCATCGCGGGGGATCAGGCTGGTGATGTATACTCCATATGCATCTTAGGGCAATCCGAGGTGCGTTAGCGTCCGAAACTTCGCATCCGGTCCCTGCTTACAATTGACTATATGGCTTTGCCAAGGCTCACGATCGAACTTGGATAGAGCATGTCCCGGGTCCCATATACGCAATGACCACCCTGGGATCGCTCCTGGCGATCTCAAGCGGTAACGGTATTTATATAGTCACAAAAAACTCCCCTGGTTCGTTTCCTGAGTCTTATTCCATCGACACCCTTCTGCTGACCTCACCCAAGATTCTTGGGGCACTCTGGCCGCACTTCCTCCCCCTCCATCCCCTTTTCACAGCCATACGGTTGCACTTACTGGCCCAGTGGCCACATGCATTCATTTCGTCAACAACGACCGGCTTGTCGCTACTTTTTTGCAGCATGGTATCGTGTATGTTCTCATCATCACAGTGCGCGGTGCAAATGAATGCTGATACCATGGCGCAGCGGTTACGACTTACACACACACAGCATCCTTTGGCAGCTGCAGCCCAGAACCTGCTATACGTATGTCCCTCAGATGTCTCCGGCACCTGCTTCCATCTTATGCCTTTCTCAGAGGCGCCTCTCACCTTTCTCCTGATAACTCTGCGGTGGCTACTACTAATCTTTACGATGGAATTGACTGGTACACCCTTCAAGGCGTACACCTTGAAGGGCTGCGTCTCAAACGTCATTCTTACACTACCCTCATGAATATCCGCGACGATTTGAATGTAATACTTCCTATCAAATTCATCGAGGGCGGTACCGCCATAGTGCTCGGTGGAACAGACGGCCTAGCCCACATTATAAGTTCTGGAATAGGTGGCGGGGATCGTCAAGTCCTAGATCATCGTGACGGTGCGTTCGCCTTCACCGTATGTCTTGCACCGCTCTGAATCCCCTTAGGGGTTGTTCAGGCATTAGTTGGTCATCCTCTATTCGGCATAAGAGCCTTCGCCTTTTGATCCATCCCCTGTGCTCGCAGGACTACTTCTCCAAGGGATGGGTGCATTGGATTGTCACAGGAACATCGGAGTCGAAACGTCCACAGCTGAAAATATGGAAAGCTGTCGCAGATGATGAGCCGGGATTTTCTATGCGGTTGCGACGATGTGGGACGGCCTTCCGTAGACGAACCCTCCTGTCTGCGAGCAGTCGAACCTTCCTGTCTGTGAGCAGTCCTTCCGTTTGGCCTCGCTCTGCGTCCAGATGTTGACAGACGGCCGGTATAGCTGTGCGCCATAGCTATGATCGGTCTCACTATATTTTGGCATAAGGACCGTGCTGCGCAGATATCAGTTCGAACGGCGCACGCTGCCGTCTGCAAGTGCATCTGTAGTTGAAATGGATCCTAGTGTTTGGACTCTACGTTCTGTATTGCTGATGTGCCTTGCCACCGCTAATACCCTATCACTGTGGGAAATCACAAAGTTTTCTCTGCCGAGCGTCATGGCTGCAACGCGTTCACTCTCTGGTTACTCCGCACGGCCCTTCAAGACTATCCAGCGTGTATGTCGCCTGCAGCGCACGAGATGCGTGCCAGCCCTGCGCAAGACATCAAATACCCTGTGCCCTGCATCTGCGTCGTATATATGCCCATTTTTTCACCCGACTCTCGCACATAGGCCTCCCTACTCTCGAAGCACATACGAGCTGATCAACTGTCCTAACCTCATCGGCTTTTCTCACTTTCCTACCCAGCATGCCCCCACCCGCATGGCTTAAGACCATTTTAATCTCGTCTGACTCCGATGAAGACTTTTTTTCGGGGGACATGCCGCCCTCCAAGAAGCGCAAAGCTTCTGATAGCGTCATACATACAGGTGCCGCATCATTGGGACAGAAATCTGAGATATTTAAGAGGTTTAATGAAGAGCTGGGAAGGATAGAGGAGGTATGGCCTTCACTTTCTGTGCTTTGTTCGTGGTATCGGCACTTATTGATGCCAACATCTTAATCTAGGAATGCAAGAGACACCTCAAAAGGGCTGCAGAGGAACTGGGGAAGGCTCGTGCTTCGGAGGAGATTATGGCAGAGAAAATCGGGTCGTATGAAAAGCAATTGGAGGAGATGCAGGCCCATTGCGCAGAAGCAGAGGCGCATCAGTCAGCTCTACCTCTCGTGAGTGTATCGTCGCTGGGAGGGATGGCGACAATGTATCTGACACTAAGCGTAGGAATGCATTTCTATTTCAGCCGTATGCGATCACATTACATGCGCCATTTGCTCCCTAAAGATGTGGCGTCCGTATATGTGCGCCTTTGTCGTTTTGTTGCTACCTCGGATACTCTGAAGTTTATCTCATATTTTACAGGCTGACTGAATGCGGCCATACGTTCTGCGAGCACTGTCTTGAGCAGTGGTTCGATTCCATAGCTACACGGGATCGCGATGATAGCGACGACGAGGACGGCGAAGACGACGATGTCATTTATATCGGTCCATCTCGGCGGCCAACCTTGACACCGGCCATGTTCGCACGCCTACCAACCCAACTCCGGCTTATCATCGAGGCGTCAGGAATACCCTCCACAGTGACGCTAGGGGCGGGACCAACCTTCACCTGCCCTGCCTGCCGTGCTGTCGTGCTGCAGGCCCCCGTAGAGTGTTGGGCCATAAAGAAAATCGTACATGCTATTGGTGAGAAACTAGGCGAGAAGAATCCGTCGCTGATTAGTCCCGAGAAGGAGAAAGAGTGGGGATCCCCTTGGAGTCGGTTCTTCAGACCCGTTTAATACTGCGGCTTTTGGGATTGTCGATGGATGATTGCTTGTTTGTGGTAGGATTACCCATACCAAGCGTATCTTGCTTCATAATAATTCTCCCCTTTCCTTATACTCGGTATCTTTCTGACTTGCTACGGCGCCCTTCACGGTGCTGGTAGACCGTGTCAATGCGATGAATAGGACAATATGAGAGTGGGAAACCATGGGAAAAGACAGGATGGAACAACACTCGGAACGAGGAGATCTTTGAGGCGAGTTTTGTCCCGTAGCTTTGCGCCGTACGGGCCGATGCAGTCCGAATTGTGGTTCGGCTCTCGGTATATACTGACTGCGCACGAACCGTGCGACACGACCAATCCTTAGTCAGCACCCTCGTGCCTTTGTCTCGCGGACGAGTGGGTGTGATGTATTGACGAATGCTTCGCGGATATCCTACCAGGCCCAGCCACACCCTTCAGCCCCCTTCTTCGTCTTCTCCTCATCCACAGTCGGCATCGGCCTTCCTGATGCCAGCATCGCTCCAGACGGTCCACCATCGGGACCTCTACGAGCATGGACGAGTAACAGATCACTTGTATATCATTCTCCACCAAAGGCTTTCCCCTTCGCCTCTCAGGATGGGGGAAACTTGGCATCCTCCGGATCGACCAAACGGACCACTCGTGCTCGGCGAGTGATCTCATTTTTGTTTTGGATGCTCCCGTTCACCCAATAGACAGCGGCAGATTGC